>APFE030160226.1:0-11251 GCA_000404065.3 Pinus taeda
ATGGTTGGTGGACTTTTATATGTTTTGGCTACTGGTGGGGTTGTTATCAGCTCAGATTATTCCTTATTCATGTCTCTTGGAAGGCGCAATCTCTCTCTGGGCCTTTACCTAGTTATGTTTCTTTTTGCAAGGGTGGCACATTGTTTCGGTTGATCATGGCGCGTTTGAGCACAATGTGCGTTTGGATACGGTGAAGATTCTTTTTGCAAAGATGGTATGTTGTCTCTATGCTCCATCATTTGTCTTCAATACAACATATTGTTTGGCAATTATAACTTTACTATGTCTTGTTATTTGTCTCGAAATGTTTTATCAATAGGCTTTATTGTCAAATTGTAAAAACTATCATTAATTAGTTATTTTAGTTAAAGTTTTAGTTTCCACATGTGTAATACAAATCTGAACTAATAATACTAAAATGTGTGTTAGAAAACAAAATCTAAATTATATCATTTTGATTTGTTGCATCATATATAAACCCTTTTTTATTAATAAAAATCATTCACATTAACCTAAAAAATTCATTACTTTAAGTAATAGTGCTCCATTTCTATTTTCATTCACTTGACAACCAGACATACAAGTATCATGGTATTATTTATTATTTTTAATAAAATAATTTTTAAAATTTTAATTTTTTTAAATTTAATAATGGTATTTATGTCAAGTAAAATAGAAAATGTATTTTTTCATATAATATAATATATATCCATTCCCTCTTGAACAAAAAGACATATGGTAATCATTTAATTATTTTTTATGAAAAAAAATTAAAGTTCCCTTTTTTAATTATTAATTATATATATATATTTTGATATAATAAAAAAATTCCTTTTTTTTAAAATGATAATAAAATTTTTTATTTAATTAATAAACATATAAGAAATGTGTTTAATTGTAATGTTAAAAACTAAATAATTTTTCCAATTTATAAGAAAATAAAAAGATTTATAAACATTTACATGTTAGCTTATTTAAATAATAATAAAATGTTAAAAGTAATAGAGCTATGAAGATATCACAGTGTCTCTAAAAGTTAAAAGTTAAAAAATATATAAAATTTAATTTTATTATACCTTAATAAATAAAAGTAATGGTTCTATAACATTTAATTTAATTAATAAGATATGAAAATTTTAAAGCTCACAATGAACTTACACCATAACAAATTTTTAATTGGATATTCACAATCCCACTTTACCATAGATATTATTAGCTTTGTAAATAGGCCTTTGCTACAATACCATGGGTCATCAATACCACATGCCAAAAACCATCTTCCATTCCCAAGTCAAAATATTTTATAAAATTTTATTTGAATTAAATTTTATAAATTTTATTAATTAAATCTAAAAACAAAAATATTATAATTACTTTTAAGATATATCTAAACCCCCTATCACATTAAAAAATATAAGATATAAATAGTTGCTATAAATTAAGATCTATTTTACCATATAAGTTAAAATAATAATTTTGTAGCCATATTTAAATTTCATTAATAAGTACATAAAAATTTAATACTTGCAATATAACAAGATTTTTAACCATGGATATTCACCCCCATTTTACCATAGATATTATTAAGTTGTGAATATGCTTACAGTACCATGGCCAAATGCCATGGCTTATCAATACCACATGCCCAAAAATAATCTCTCATTTCACAATGTCATGTTATGTTATGTTATCTAAACATTTGACTCTGTCAAATTATATATATACACATTTTGACTCAATGAAATTAGATGAAAATATAAACTAAATTGAGAAAATAAAATTATTAATTATTAATAATTAAACCAGCTTAGATCGATCTTAACTCCTGATCTATCAAGCTCTAAGAGAGATCAAATCTCTCTAGGTGCAACGCTTTCCTCAACTTTTGCACTCAAAAAGGAGGTTTGCACCTCCAAAGATTTGTTCTCTCTCCACTTTGATATATCAGAGTTAAGATGGATGTAGGCTAGTACATTTCAAATAAGATATGAAATTTTATTTTTAAATATATATATTTATTTTTATTTAATTTTAATAATATTTTTTAAATATTTAAAAAATATATATTTGAAAAGTTAATTATAAGGAGGTCATATACTCCAATCTCGAAAAATTAAAATTTTCTTTGTCTTGACTAGTGTTAGAAAGAAAATGAACATTGCTAAAATTAGAACTAGTTCTCATGAGTTTTATAGTGAAACTCGGCATTGGTTAATTCCGAAAACTCTATAGAATGAAAGAGTTTGTCACCCCTGGGATTCTAAGAAGATTGAAGATGAAAAACACTCTCTTAGATTGTCGATCTTATACTCACATTCGATTTAATTTTCAAATTTGTCACATTAAATATATTTTTTTAAATAAATTTCTTGTATAGTAAATGATTTGCATTAAAAAAAAGTAAATTTTTTTTTATAAATATTTACTTAAAAAACAATATATAGATATTTAAGTATTGAGGGGTTTTCGTAGTGAATTTTATTAGATATCATTTTTTGGGATTCAACCGTGTTAACTAAGTCATTCATCTATGACCATTTCCATGAGAGGTAGTTGTAATTGACTAATTTCTCATGATTTTTGAATAAACCACTTAGCACTCATTGCATAAGGTGTTGCTCACAGGGGCAAAGAAGTGAGATTAAAACTAGTGAAATGAATCACATAGTGTCAACCATCACTTTCGAACGTTGCACCTAGTAACGAGGACTTCTTGGGAGGTCACCCATCCTAGATCACCTTTGGCTCAAGCGTGCTTAACTATGTATTTTTCCCCAAAATCAAGCCCACTTAGCTTGCTACCCCATTTGAAAAACCTTAGCAACTATTGTGCCTCATGAACCATTCAAGTAGAGTTCCCTTCACTCTTTTGTATTTAAGTATTGAGGGGTTTTCACAATGCATTTTATTAGATATCATTTTTTGGGATTCAACCGTGTTAACTAAGTCATTCATCTATAACCATTTCCATGAGAGGTAGTCGTAATTGACTAATTTCTCATGATTTTTGAATAATCCACTTAGCACTCATTGCATAAGGTGATGCTCACAGGGGTGAATAAGTGGGATTGAAACTAGTGAAATGAATCACATAGCGTCAACCATCACTTTCAAACGTTGCACCTAGTAACTAGGACTTCTTGGGAGGTCATCCATCCCAGATCGCCTTTGGCTCAAGCATGCTTAACTATGTATTTTTCCCCAAAATCAAGCCCACTTAGCTTGCTACCCCATTTGAAAAACCTTATCAAGTATTGTGCCTCATGAACCATTCAAGTAGAGTTCCCTTCACTCTTTTGTATTTAAGTATTGAGGGGTTTTTGCAGTGCATTATATTAGATATCATTTTTTAGGATTCAACTACGTTAAGTAAGTGATTCATCTATGACCGTTAAGGAATTGTATGCCTACCTGCTATGGATGGAATGTGAAATTCAGTGGATGGTGTGGCACTGCATGGTCTAGCAGGGGTGATTGGTAATGTTGGTATTAAACTATGTCCTCTACCTCTACTTACAAATCTACCCCTAGAATCTTGTTCTCTATACATGCATCCTAAATGACATTAATATATTTTAATTATGCATCTAGGGAATGAATGAATCTAATATGTTATGAAAATCAGGAACAAAACCCTATATACACTTCCTCGATAATGCGCAAAAAAATGGGTAATTTAATTGTTAGTTAAATTACGTCATTAAATTGTCAAACCAAGGTTTGCGTACTTGTGAAGTGTATGTTCACTATATATGCTAGGATGTTTATTTTTTATCAAGAAATTAAATTATAGTCTATCAAACTCAAATGCAAGTTGTAAATCTAATATATTCACTACTTTCCATTATCAAATATGAACATTTGTTCTATCTATAAAACTTTTTAAATAAAAATGCAATGAATAAAAACTTAATCTAAAAATGATAATTGTAAATCTATTTTATTTCATCTTGCAAAATTGAAAAGATTATGTTACCGAACTAAATTGAAAGACTAATTTAATGATAGAATGGAAAATTAATTCTAGAAAACCAAATCAAAAGTCTACGCTACTTGACTTGAAATAAATATAGTATACTCTTGAATTGGAATGAGATTATTCTTAAATGTTTTTTAAATCAATTCTATTATAGCAACATAATGAAGAAATCTAACTAGAAAACAAAATCAAAATGAATTTGAAAGCAACAATTTCATTCTAAACTACAAGTCTTATACATTACTAATGTGCACCTTCTATGATTAGAGAGAATCTGAACTTTATGTTTAAATCTGAGACTAAACAGAAATTGTAAAGCAATAAAGTAATCAAAAATAAAAATTGTGTTTTTGTATTTTAAATGAGCACTCGTCGTGTGCAAACAAACCCACTATAAGTCACCTAAACTAAAAGTATAACATTAACAAGTGGGAAAATTGCAAAATCAAATGAAACAATTAAAAAGGAACAAGACTAAATAACTAAGTTATCTAGAACCTGTCTAACCATGGACTGAGTTGCATAAATTATAATAAGCTATGAAAATTGCTCAATTCAGTAGATATAGTGATATTTCAATCAATTTCATAAGAAAATCTAGATTATAAGCTATAGTTGTTTGATACTTTTGTTATGGCTGAGGATGACCTAAATAACCTTATAATCTGTAAATATATAAAAAACAAATATGAAATAGATAAAAAAAGAGAAAATATGTCAAATTGAGGAAAATATGTTAATCTAAATAATTTTAAAAAATATAGCCTTCATTAAAAAAATTAACCACTTAAAGAAAATAATGTTGAAAGACAGTTTTAGGATTGACAATAGAGCATTTAAATTCGATTATGAAATTAATCATTACTCGAATTAAATAAGTGTACTTTATAATGTTGTTCAAAATCACTTCCTTTTAGTGGTATGATTTTAATATGTGAAAGCTCAAAATTCGTGTGAGATATCATTCTCACGATTCTTTTGTCAAAGTAAGTTGATTACAAAAATCCATTCACGAGGTACTCATGGGATTTGATGTAGAAAAAGAGAGATAGGGATTTGGTACACGTACATTGGGATTTGGTAGGGTTTTGAAATTTATTGTTTCTTCCTTTTCAAAGATATTCTTTATTTTAAAGGATAATTTTCGAATCTTCTTTATATGAAGATTGTTAGTGTAAAGTTGAGTAATATTAAGAAATCATTGAAATAAATCAATGGTAACGTATGAATTAAGCTATGTTGTATAATATTGATAATATTGATAAGTTAAGGAGATGTTTGAAAGAGGTAGGTTAGGTTAGGAAGATTTTAAATGGAATAGTTATCATTATTTTTATTTTTATTAGGAAGTGTTTTATGATTTTGATTGGGAAATATTTTTTTCATGATTTTACTCGAGTATAGGTATGATTATTAACATTGGCGAAATAAATGTTATGCTACTTAAATCTAAAATAATTATTTACGTTAATGTGATGTATTTGAAGATCCATGGGGTTAGCTCAATTGGCAATTATTTCTTGTCGGCGGGTGGCAGTGCAATTAGTAAAAAGCATGTTGGCGAGCCTTTGTGTATCCAAATGATTAGAAGTTCTATCCCCCCTCACATGTCTCACTAACCAAACTTTAAAAAAATAGATGTGATGTATTTGGAGGAATTGAATTCATACAAATATCTCAAAATTCATCTTCATCACAAGCTTAACTAGAATTATATCATTGAGAAATTTAGGAGAAAAGGACAATGTAAAGATTATTATGGTCTTCAAAACCACTGTAAGTCAATGGACCCTTGCCACTGGGATAAGAAGAAATTCCTCTTTGAGACTCTCATCACTCTTATTAGCTTATATGGTTGTGAAGTTTGGGGCTACAATGTTTCTAGAGAAGTCTAGAAAAAGATAGAGTAAATTCAAAGCCATTTTATGGCTTATTATTTTAAAACTAAATACAATATGTCATACCTTATCCTCCTCATAGAGGCAAGTCCTTCCCCTCCATTGAGAGCAAGGTTATGACTAGGTACCTAATATACAAGAACGAGATAAACAACATGGAAGACAAGAAACTTCTTAAGCTTGTTTCATACTCCATGAAAACTCACTTAGGTAGAGTTGGCATAAAGATACCAAATCTTGGCTAAATAATTAATGAACCAAGGACAAAGATGCTTTGCAAAATAAAAATAATATCAAAAGTATTATTTATGAAAACTTGTAGCACAATAATAAATTAGAGGATTAGATAAAATTAATATATTATATGGAGGTGCCATTCCTATCTCAAAGATCAAAAGTATCTTTATATTTAACTTGGGTAAAAAAAGAAAATCAGCATTCCCAAAATAAGAGCAAACTCTCTTGAGCTCTATAATGGACAAGGCACTAGACAATTCCTAAAACATTGTTAGAATTTTTCATCTTTGTGCATTAAGAGGGTTGAAAATAAGAAGCACTTTCTCTTAAATGTCATGTACACATCCATATCAAATTTGAATTTCAAAATACTTATTACCATATTATCTCCCCAGCCTTTTAACTAATTAAAACTATAAAAAAATTGATTTTTCTTTTTAAATATAAAAATTAAAACAAACTAAAAATAAATTTTCAACTTCTTTTAAAATCCAAAAAATCACAGTTATCACAATAAATACTAATAACAATTTTCATCATTATCAATATTAATTAATACCAACCTAGCTCCTATCTCTATTCACTCTAAAAAAGAAGTTTACATCTCAAGAGATTTGATCCCTCTTGGTGCTTGGTTTGCATCTCAAGAGATTTGATCCCTCTTGGCACTTGGTAGATTCAGAGTTATGATGGATCTGGCTGATTCAATTTCCCCTTTTAAATAGGGTATACTCCAATGAATACTATGGATCATTTTTATTTTCATAGGGTAATTTTTATTTTATTTTGACCATCAAAATCTTTACTATATTAGACTTTTATTTTATTTTATTTTGATTGAGTTAAAATATTTACCACCAAATTAGAAAAAACTTTCAAAATTATATAATATATAATATATATAATGATACGTTTTAAGATATTTTAAAAACGATGTAAATGAATGTCTCAATTGTCCAAGTGAAAAATATTATATTCTTTAGAATTCACGTTTAAAGATATTTTAAAAAACTATGTAAATGAATGTCATGCGAGTATAAAATTTGTAAGATTTTAATCTTAACATATTTTTAAAAGCTGTGTAAATGAAGTTCATGGAGTAGTTTTGGGTAAAGAGATCTTATTCATATGGATTAATAGAATTTTTTTAAAATAAAGAGTAGTTTAACTTTTTATAAAATATTGTTAGGTAATTTTAAGAAATTCAATTAAATTTGAATTTGAGATACATGATTCTTCCCTTAATAAGAATTTGAAACTTATGATTTTTCTATTTAATGAAATTTATTTATATAAGAGAACAATCTTATTTCAGTAAGTTTTATTTTTTAAAGTTATATTAATAAGTTAAAAATTAATAAAAATATATTTTAATAAATATAGTTTTAATTTAAATTAATATAGATTTAGTTTAACTTTGGATTTATTAAGTTCGCAGAGATCAATTCTTTCAAGACGCAAATTTTGTTTTGAGTAAAAAATTTGAGGAAATTTAACTCTAGATCTATTATGCTCTGAGAGGGATCAATTCTCTCAAGATGCAAACTTCTTTTTGAATATAAACTTGAGGAAATCTTTGCACCAAGAGATTTGATTCCTCTCATCACTTGATAGATCCTTAGTTAAGATGGATCTATGTTGGTTCTTAATAACATTATTTATATTATATAAATCTCACATCTCTATATATAAAAGTATTCTCATTTCTAATTTTACTACCCTAGGTCCATCTTAACTTCAACGCAAAGAGGGATCAAATATCGAGGTGCAAACCTCTTTTGGAGTGAAATGAGATTTGATCCCTCTTGACACTTGGTAGATCTAGAGTTAAGGTGGACCTAAGTTGGTATTATATAAATTTCACATCTCTATATATAAAAATATTCTCATTTTTAATTTATTAAGACCTTGACTTAATATCTATGGAATATCCACAAAATATTTTTATTAGTAGTGAGGATAGGCTTTAGATATATCTCAAAAGTATAACCTTTTTTATTTTATATTGAATTAAATAAATGTAATAAAATAAAATATTTTGATTTTGAAATGAATTATGATATTGGCCCCTAGTATTGTGGCAAACCATATTTACATGTTAATAATATCTATGATAAACGTTTACTGTAAGTATTAAGCATTTATGTGCATATTAATTAAAGTTAAATATAGTTACAAACTATAGTTTAACAATCGATTTGTCTATTGATCATCATTAATTTAACATTAACCAATGCATCTTATAATGTTTAACTTTGAAATATAATATATAATAATATATATTCATATATATATATAAACCATAACTAGAACTTAGAAGGCCTTATTGTAGCTTTTGCATAAGGCATAGTCTAACTTATAGAACTTACATTTTTCAACTGAATTCACCAAAATCCAACAATACAATTTCAAGATTTTTTGTTGTTTAAAATATATTTTTGAATGCATAAATGGATTCAGCACCCTAAAAACCCCTAGGGCACTTGAATTATGCAGATTAAACAATTTAAACTCAAGTTTTTAAAATCACTATCAGATTTTGATTAAAATTAACCAGAAAAAATGTAGTGAAAAATGTCATTTTATCTATAAGTTAGACCACACCTTTGCATAACATACTGCCATATAGCTATAGATAACTGCATCACATATTTTATGCCATAATTTATGGATATGGTTCCAACATTCATGCATGATTTTAGATATTTGTGTAGTGAGTTTTTAATCCAAAAATAAAATCCTTGAAAATAACTCATACTCATGTAAATAACAGATTTACCATCAATTACTTCCCACCATAATTTAAGCAAGTCTGCATAAAAATGGATAGAAATAAAATGTAAATAACTAGTAATTGCACGAGATGTTGCAAAGGAAACACTGTTGGTACCATTTCATTGCCATCCTTTTCTTCTAGAAATCCATCATTTGTCTATCATTTACTCCCATAAACCCCTTATAGTCCATTGAAATTGATTAATCAAAGCATTATAGTTGTTATTTTCCATTAAATTTAATTTGTGAATTTTTATGTTAAGAATTAGAAATTTTCAACAAAATTACGAGATGTCATGACTTCCTGTAATTGGTTTATGTTGTGACACGTGGCATGGCAGGAAAATCAAAACAGAGGATAGGAACATGATCTAGGATGTACATACATGGTGAAATATCTATTCAACAACGAATCTAGAGCTCCTGGATACATGGTCAATGCTGGTCAAACCTAGCCTTTTTGGTCACAAAAGCAACAAAAAGCCAAAGTTACCTAAACTAATTTCGTTTTGTTTTGGAAATCTGTTAAGATTAGAAAAAAAACAAAAATTGCCTTTTTTATTGTAAAAGCAGCAACATCTGCATGATAATGTATGTACATTTGATTATAGACTGGAAGGAAAGTTAGTGAACGGAGGATAGTAGAGAAGCAGATTAAAAAGACTGCGTATTGTATTTTCCAGAACGTTGTTCTTGTGTATTATTTCCAGAACTCTGTTCTTGCATGTAATTTGATTTCCAGAACTTAATTACAGGCATCGTTTCACCATTATAGTGCTTATGCATTAACGTTTTCATCATCTGAAGTTTCCTAAGTGCACTATTGAAGCGTGGACGGGCCCTACGTGGAGATTGGTATAGTTTTGTTTTCATTTCCATAGCATTTTCAGATCTGAATAGCGTTGAATAGCATTTGATGTTATTTTCTTGCCTGTGAGTTTATTAATTCCATTAGAAGTTCTTGCAAGTATTATTGTATGATTCATGGTCATAGCTTGAAAATTCGATTGCTAGATTATTGAACAAGATCTTGTAAAAGATTTAATCGATCATTGAATTTCGAAGTACCTCTGTGGACTCTGTTTTCATGCATTTGAGTTTTAGTGTGCTTCAAAGAGATTTTGGTTTTCATGAATGCTTAGTGTGTTAGCTGGAAAGAGCTTTTGTGAATGATATCCTTGTAAGAGGGTTGAAAACTCAGACTAGTAACATGTTGTTTCTTTAGAACAGTTAATTAAATTAGATGATCTGAGTGTTAAAGTGTGAAAGGAAACATATTTCAATCTCCTGTAAAGGAGTGTTTTAGCCTGTCACAGTAGACACTTAGTTAGGTAGATGAGATCATTTTAGGTCTATAGACTTTAGACACGTGCCTTGTTACACAGTAATTTGTCACCGTCCCTATTACCCCTCTCCTGCATCTTGGAGGACTCATTCCGGGACTTGTGAGAAGTGACAAGATTTGAAACCACTTGCATTATTCCCCTCTGAACATGAGCTTCATATGCCCTGAAGACATCTCCTGCAGCTTGCCCTTAAAAATAGCCCTTTTTACATTAGCGTGGGACCACTGTGTTCTTCCCCCGCCAATGGGGAAAATCCTCTAAAAGGGGTGCGCTATTAGCGCTCTGTCCCAGAGTCGCAATCGCGCCAACCTATTTGGGCAAAGTTTTTAACCAATCAACCTCCGAAATTTCTCTCCAACTCATTCACCAACTGAATCTATGTTAAGTGAAGAGGGTTTGGCTTCGAATCTCCTTGAATGGGAAGTAGTTTGCCACCCTTCCATGGAAGTTTCCAAGTGATGAGGCCAAATTCATTATTGTTGTGATTGATCTTATCCCTTCCTTTTCATCTATAAAAGCTTGTCTCCATGCCTTGGGCAAGCTAGTAGTAGTAGTTCGAGTTCTAGTTCTAGTGGTAGTGGTAGTGGTAATTATACTTGTGCTGAAAGGAAGATATCAAGAGATTAGAGTTGCAAAAGCCTTCTTTGTGTCCATAAGGCTTAACCCCAGTAAGGAGATCTTGTTACTAAAGAGAGAGAGGCTTGTCCCTCATCCCTTCAAGCTTTGCAAGACTTGTGTAGCTGAGCACCCAGCCAAAGGAGGACTTGACGTCAGGACCCTGGTTGTATTCTCCTTTGTTGATTATTAATAATAGATGACTATCATTATGGTTCCATTCTCGTTGTACTTGTAATGGTTGATGTTGAATTATATCCTTCCTGACTGATGTATAATTGCATATATTAGATTTCACGCTTGTGTTTGTGTTGTTCCCTTTGTGTGCAGGTGTCCATTCACGTGGATAGTGGAGGATCGTGACCGGCCAAGGCAAAGGAACGTGGGCGACATCTCTTCTA
>APFE030160230.1:653-26304 GCA_000404065.3 Pinus taeda
AATTCCTGAACACAGAAAACACTTTATTATTTTGTTTAATTGTTTCTGTGGGAGAAAACAACCTACCTATTCTTTATTCCTTCATCAAATGATAAATTACTACAATATAAGGAGATATATGATTGGAACAATGTAAGATCCAATATTTAAGAATCATATCTAAGATGATTGGAAAAGCTGAAATAAGACCAAATTCGTTCATTATGGGCAATTCCATAACTTTCAGAGATCGAATTGATCATTAGTTCCCAACCATGGGGTGTGTTGGTACCAATTCATTGCCATTCTTTTCTTCTAGAAATCCATCATTTGTCTATCATTTTCTCCCATAAACCCATTATAGTCCATTGAAATTGATTAATCAAAGCATTATAGTTGTTATTTTACATTAAATTTAATTTGTGAGTTTTTATGCTAAAAATTAGAAAATTTCAACAAAATTACGGGATGTCATGACTTCCTATAACTGGTTTATGTTGTGACACGTGGCATGGCAGGAAAATCAAAATAGAGGATAGGGGTGTGATCTAGGATGTACATACATGGTGAAATATCTATTCAACAGCGAATCTGGAGCTCCTGGATACATGGTCAATGCTGGTCAAACCCAACCTTTTTGGTCACAAAAGCAGCAAAAAGCCAAAGTTACCTAAACTGATTTCGTTTTGTTTTGGAAATCAGTTAAGATTAGAAAAAAAACAAAAATCGCTTTTTTTATTGTAAAAGCAGCAACATCTGCATGATAATGTATGTACATTCGATTATAGACTGGAAGGAAAGTTAGTGAACATAGGATAGTAGACAAGCAGATTAAAAAGACTACGTATTGTATTTTCCAGAACGTTGTTCTTGTTTATTCTTTCCAGAACTCTGTTCTTGCATGTAATTTGATTTCCAGAACTTAATTATAAGCATCGTTTCACCATTACAGTGCTTATGCGTTAATGTTTTCATCATATGAAGTTTCCTAAGTGCGCCATTGAAGCGTGGACGGGCCCTACGTGGAGATTGGTATACTTTTGTTTTCATTTCCATAGCATTTTCAGATCTGAATAGCGTTGAATAGCGTTTGATGTTATTTTCTTTCCTGTGAGTTTAATAATTAAATTAGAATTTCTTGCAAGTATTATTGTATGATTCATGGTGATAGTTTGAAAATTCGATTGCTAGATTATTGAACAAGATCTTGTAAAAGATTTAATCGACCATTGAATTTCGAAGTATCTCTGTGGACTCTATTTTCATGCATTTTAGTTTTAGTGTGCTTCAAAGAGCTTTTGGTTTTCATGAATGCTTAGTGTGTTAGCTGGAAAGATCTTTTGTGAATGATATCCTTGTAAGAGGGTTGAAAACTCAGACTAGTAACACGGTGTTTCTTTAGAATAGTTAATTAAATTAGATGATTTGAGTGTTAAAGTGTGAAAGGAAACATATTTCAATCTTCTGTAAAGGAGTGTTGTAGCCTGTCACAGTAGACACTTAGTTAGGTAGATGAGATCCTTTTAGGTCTATAGACTTTAGACACGTGCCTCTAAGTTTACCTACCTTGGTTGACATTAAATTTAGTCTAATCTAGCACCCTATATTGGCCACTACATTTTGGCGCCATTGCCAGGGAGGCACAGTTAGAGGATTTCTAAAAAAAAAAAAAACATAGATTTGATTTTAATTCATCATTTTAGAAGTCATGTTTACTTATGCCTAGATCTAGAGATAATAAAGGTAGGTTCATAAAACCCCCCCATCCAAAAACTAACCTACCACCAGGAGTAGACCCTTTAGGAAAAATTGAACACACAACATCAACTGAGAAAGTCACCATAAAAAAATTAGAGGATAAACACAAATCAGGGCAAAGACTTACACTTATTGAGAGACAAATCCTATTGGCACACGAATCACAGAAGAAACATCTCCCTGAATCCTCTACAAAAAGAGAAAGTAGTAAAATAACTCAACAATCTCTAGAACAACTTCTCTTTGGAACAAATGACATTGAACAAGAAATTAAATCACCAGAGGAATCTATAAAAATGGCTGAGGAAGAAGGAGGATTAGCAAGAAGACCCACTCCTGAACAACAAAAAGATCAAAGAGAGGAGGAAGTGTCAACCTTTAAATTTCCTATTCAAGAACCAGAAGATAATCATGATGAGGAAATAAAAATGAAAAACATACCTCCTTCTGTGTTACCAAACTTTTATGGCATGGCTTCAGAAGATCCAGATTCATTCTTGTTTGAGTTTGACATTGTTATGTCAAACATATGGTTACACAGATGATGCCCATAGGCTTAAACTCTTCCCAGCAACATTAAAAGCATCAACACTAAGATGGTTCATGGGACTTGGTGAACATGCAATAACTAGTTGGGATGGCATGAGAAGAATATTCCTAAAGAAATACCAACCTTATTGTAGATCGAAATATTCTAAAGATGATATCTTTAGGATGAATCAACAAGAGGATGAAAATTTAGAGGATTACTTGGACCGATTTGCTTACAATTTACAAAAATCAAAACGTCAATCCATGACTCTTGATCTAATTCGAACAATATTTTTGAAGGGAATTCGAGAGGAATACTTAGATGATCTTAATTTGATGGGCAAAGGTGATATTTCCACCTTACCTTTCGAAGAAATTGCTGATTTATGTGAAAAGTATTCTAGGAGCAAAGCCAAAAATGGAAAAAGAGCCATTTCATCCAAAGCCACAAAATCTGCTTGAGCAAGTGTCACAAGAGCTGAAATAGGAAATTTGTTAGAAGAATTCAAAACAGATCTATTAAGTACCTTAGGAACTCAAATTGACACTCTCAAAGCCAAGAAAAGACAAGAAGAGGAAGATCAAATAATGGTTGTCTTTTGTCCAAAATGCCGGAAGAAACATGCCTTAAAAAACTGCCCATTAGAAAACATTCAACTTTGTGCCTTTTGTACTGAAAATCATGATATATTTCATTGCTCTAAAGTCAAAATTTTGCAGAATTGTAATGTGGCGGCTAACACAGATATGGAGCATGTGTAATTCATGGGCGCAAAGAGACCATGGCAACAAAGACCTCCACCTAAAGGTATGTTTCCAAACCAGAAATTGCAATTTCCTGCACAAGATCAGTTGTATGCTCAAAATTCGTGGAATGTACCCATGCCATGGCAGCACCAAAATTACCCACAACAACAATGGAGACCATCTCAGCAATACTCTCAACAATATCAACCATATCCTCAACCATACCAACCATATTCACAGCCATATCAACAGTACCATCAACCATATTCGCAATATCCTCAAACATATTAGTAATATCCTCAGCAGCAAGTTGTTTATCAACCCCAACACACTCAACAAGCATTGCCTGCTCCTCCACCAATAAATTCACCACAATTACAACTTCCATCTAACCAACAACCTCCTAGACCTACTCAGATTCCTGCTCAACCTGTACCAAATCCAAATAATAGAGTAGAGAGACTAGCTTATAATGTAGATGAGGGACCATCATATCCCACATTACCTTTGTAAAATATCAATTTAAGGTCTGATAAGGTACTTCAAAAAGAATCTCTAGTAGCTAATAAACAAGAAGAAAATGAAGAAAATGAAAATGAAACTCCAACTCAAAGGAAACAAAATGCTGACATCAAAAATAAACAAATGCAACCGTTGCATCCACCACCTTTTCCAGACAGATTGGTCCAAACAAAACTTCCCATGTATATACCACAATTTGATGTTTTAGATGAACTAAAGAATGTCTATATAAAAATTCCACTACGACAAGCCATAAAAGACATTCCCATATATACTAAAGCCATTAAAGAACTGTGCCTCAAGAAGCCTACTAGGAGAAGAGTTGATCCACAAACTATTCATGTTATTAGACATTTAGCTAGCCTTATGACAAACATCATTTCAATGGAAAAGTATGTTGATCCTGGTATTCCCAGAGTCACTACAATCATTAACAACATACATATTCCAAACACCTTAATTGACCTTTGGGCCGCAATAAATGTGATGACTCTTGAAACAATGAAAACATTGCAGCTCACAAACTTGCAGCACACAACAATTGTTCTAGAACTCGTTGATAGGTCTAAAGTGATTCCTCAAGGGATTTTGGAGGACATAATTGTTTCACTGGACTCTTGGGAGTATCCAGTGGACTTTTTAGTTCTTCAGCCAAAATCCGATTTAGGAGGACACCCTATCATCCTTGGTAGACCATGGTTAGCAACCACTGATGCATTCATAGGATGTAGATCGGGTAATATGATCATTTCACGAGGAACTGAAAGAAAACAACTCACTCTCTACCCATCACCACAATCACCAGCAGTAGCACACAATTTATGGCTTGATGATAAATACAATGATAAGGAAGAAGTTTAATCTATTTTTAGCATCAACCAAATCTATGCTTTTTAAGAACATAATAATGATGATTTGGTAGAATTATTCCTTTCTCAACCTGATATTTCTGAAGAATTAAGAAATGACCAATACCATGCTGCAGATGAACTTTTGGCACAAAATTTTTAGGAAACATGCACCATTCATTCTTTGCAAACAACATCTCAGAACATTTTTCCCATTCAATCTATCACAAACACACAGAGCAAGACCATAGAGATTAGTCCAGGAAAAAATTTGAATATTAGCACTCACCTAGACTCATATCAGGAGGAAAAATTGATCCAATTATTGAGAAAATACCAGAAAGAATTTTCTTGGGACTACACTGATATGCATGGAATTCACCCTGAAACATGCACTCACCACATTTATACGGATAGTAATATCAAACCAGTGAGGAAACCACAGAGACAAATGAATCCCATGCTTTAGGATATTGTTAGAGAGGAATTACAAAAACTACTGAAAGTCAATTTTATTTATCCTATCTCTGATAGTCAGTGGGTATCCCCATTGGTAGTAGTACCCAAGAAAAATGTCAAATGGAGGATTTGTGTTGATTACAAACAATTTAACAAAGCAACCCTCAAAGATTATTTTCCACTACCATTTATTGAGCAAGTGCTAGACACATTAGCTGGGAAATCATCATTCTCTTTTCTTGATGGTTTCAGTGGCTATAACCAGATCATGATAGCCTTAGAGGACCAGGACAAAACCACTTTTACTTGTCTCTGGGGTACTTATGCCTATAATGTTTTACCATTTGAACTTTGCAATGCTCTAGCTACATTTCAGAGAGCTGTATTAGCTATTTTCGCTGATTTAGTTCATGGCTGTGTTGAAGTTTACATGGATGATTTTTCAGTGTATGGTAATTCATTTGAGCATGCATTAGAGAATCTTGAAAAAGTTTTGAAGAGATGTATTGAAGCTAATTTGTCCCTGAGCAATGAAAAGTGTTTTATGATGTTAAATGAAGGGATAGTATTAGGACACTATATTTCTTCTCAAGGCATTAAAGTTGATCCATAAAAAATCCAAATCATTATCAATTTGCCAATTCCGAAGACTGAAAAAGAGGTAAGAAGTTTTCTTGGTTATGCAAGCTATTACAGAAGGTTTATTGAACATTTTAGTAAAATATCTTTACCTCTGTTTAAGTTTCTAGCAAAAGATACACCTTTCAACTGGAATGAGAATTGTCAGCAAGCTTTTGAAACACTCAAAGAAAAGTTATCAACGACACCAGTATTAAAAGGATCTAACTTGAACCTACCATTTCACATCTTTACAGATGCATCTGATACTGCAGTAAGTGCCTCATTAGGCCAAAAAGAAGAGTCTTTCAATTATGCCATCTATTTCATTAGTAAAAATCTAACACCTGCAGAATTAAACTACATAGTCACTGAAAAAGAAATGCTTGCAATCATACATGCTATGAATAAATTTCGACATTATATAACTGGTTATGAGTTTTTTGTACATATTGACTATTCTGCGATTAAGTATTTAATGAATAAACCAATCACTAATGGCAGAGTTACCAGATGGATGTTATTATTACAGGAATTTAATATCACAGTGTTAGATAGACCAGGTAAGGAGAATCAGGTGGCGGATTTTCTTTCTAGACTGCGAAATCTATGTGAGGTTGTTCCGGTTGAAGATTCTTTTCCAGATGAGAATTTATTTGCAGTTTCAATAGTGAATCCTTGGTATGCTGACTTAGCCAATTATTTGTCCACAGGAAAAACACCTCCATATTTTACTCCAAAGGAAAAGAAGAGGTTTATCAAACAAAGTGCTAGATACTCATGGGTTAATGGAGATTTATTTTACACTAGTTATGATATGATTATTAGACGATGTGTAAGAAATGATGAAATAATTGATATTTTAAAATCTTGCCATGATGAACCACGTGGTGGGCATTTTGCAGCCAAAAGAACAACATTCAAGATTCTCAGTCTTGGATACTATTGGCCATCTATTTTAAGGATTCCAAGAAGTATGTGAAAAGTTGTGATAGCTATCAAAGAATGGGCAGGCCAACAGCTACAGATTAAATGCCACTTCAGCCTCAAGTACATTTAGAGCCATTTGAAAAATGGGCTCTAGATTTCATAGGACCCATCAATCCAACTTCTAAAGGCAAAAAGTACATCCCAGTATGTACTGATTACATGACAAAATGGGCTAAAGCCAAAGCACTAGTCTGGGCAACTGAACAAACAGTTATAAACTTCCTTTTTGAAGAAATCTTTGTAAGGTATGGAGTACCAAGGGAGATAGTGACAGATCAAGGTACCCAGTTTACTTCAAAGCTAGTCAAAGACATCACAAAAAAATATCAAATCAAGCACAGGAAAAGTACACCTTACCATCCACATGTCAATGGCCAGGTGGAATCCACAAATAAAACATTGGAAGTAATTATCACTAAGACCGTAGCAAGTGAAGAGAAGCTCAAAGATGCACTCTGGGCTTACAAAATCACGTGGAAGAACACTACAGGATTTACACCATATCAGTTGGTGTATGACAAAGAGGTAATGCTTCCTATTGAATTTGAAATACATACTTATAAGATGGTTGTAGATTTAGGAATTGATCTTAATGAATCCCAACAAGAGAGAATTCAACAATTGAACCAGCTAGATGAAATGAGGCAGCGAGCAGAGGAGATAACAATCCTAATGCAGAAACAAAGGAAGCAGTGGCATGATGCACACATCAAAACGAAACAGTTCAAAGAAGGAGACTGGGCTTTACTCTTTGACTCTAAATTCAGAGATCATAAAGCCAAATTTACCACACATTGGATGGGCCCATATGAAATAGTTCAAGTATATGAAAATGGATCAATCAAGCTTACTACCTGTTAGAGTCTGTCTAGTAGCCCTCCATCAACGATCAAAGCTCTTTGCATTTGCATAGGTAGTTGTCTCATCAGTGTCATCTTATCACATTCCATTAGGCATGCCATAACCCTGATGGAGGAGCTTGTGTCTTTTATTCCCCTCTTGGCACTGTTGGATTAAGTTTGTTTCAGTCAATAAATTCCTTACAAGGTCAACGGTCTTGTCTTGAAATCGAGGTCCTAGGTCTTGGGTTTAGTCCAATTTTGTCTTTTGAGGTTATGTATTTTGAGGTCAATAAATGCCCAGCAGGCCAGAGGGATGTCCATCAAAGCATCACTTCAGATGATTTCATATTGTATAGTTAATTTTTACCTTGAGTTCAAAAACTCTGTTTTTGAAGGCAAGGTCATTTTCTCATTTTTGTAAAAATTTGTAAAATATTCAAATTCTCTAGAAGTCGGCATGTGGCCTTGGTCTCCTTTGCCAAGACTCCTCAGAAGCTATCCCTGCAAAAAAATTTCAAGAAAAAGCATCATTTCAACCAATTTCATGACAAAAAGGAAACCACAAGTCATCAACAATTAGTTTTAAAAAGGTGTCATTGCATAAACATTATAAAGTGGGTTTGAGGGGAAATTAATTTAAATCAAGCTTATAAAAGCCCCTCTCTCCTCATTTTGCAACTCATTTGCCTCTCACAAGCTAAGTGAAAACTTGCAAAGGCAATTTCATGAGATATTGAGCAAAGTTGGGCAGTCTTGGTAGCACGCTACACGTTGGGAAGTGCGCGCTACGCGTTGGTGGCACGCTACGCGTAGGGGAGGTTCTGGCAGTGAAAAAATACAAGGGCGCTACGCGTTGGGAGCGCGCTATGCGTTGGGCAGAGGGTGCTACGCGTTGCGTATTTCTCCCAAAAACTTGCAGCAAACATACAATACACCTCTCTCAGCTCAAGCAACATTCAAGTAAGCTCTTTCATGATTCTTTTGGTTATTTTTTGCAAAGTGAAAGTAAAGGAAAAATGACTAATATTCCATGAAATGGAAAACAAGAAACCCTAATGTTGATGTGTAAAATGAAAGACTAAGTTTGCTAGGGTTTTCAAAGATATGTTGCCCAATGTTTTCCCATGATTCACCCTCATTTTTCCTCTCATATTCATCATCATTCCTTTTCAAATTTCCCATAAAATTTCACAAAATTCCTCCATAATTCCCAACCCCTACTTAGCCCTAAAAACCTACTTCACCCCAAACCCTACACTTTCACAATTTCCTATGTTTTTTCCCTTCCATAAATTCCTCCTTATTTTCGTTTCCCCTTATTCCCTCATGTTTCCCTTTCCCTAACAATTCCCTTGTCTTTATGTCCCCTTGGTAACAACATTTGAATAAAAAGTCAAACAACATACAAAGTCAAACAGCAATCAAGTATGTGCACAGTCAACACATAGAGTTCAGCAATATTGTCTTCAAAACCATGTCAGAAACCGAATCAGATTATGAGCAGAGTGATTACAGTGGATCAACACCGGAGGTGGAGGTGCCAAGAAGGCCTCATAGGGGTGGTAAAGGTGGTCGGCATGTTAGAGAGGAGCCCACCTCTTTGGCCTATTTGCAAGTTTGTCCAGTTGTAGTCACATGTTTCCGATATCTATCATGCTATGAATATTGTGAGAGAATTTCCCAAATTCAACACCACAGGGAATTGGTCCACTTGTTTGTTTTGCATTTGCACAATGGGCATGTGAATCTTGCAGGGGTGGATTTTACATTGTCACCTGAGATTGTTGCTCAAGCAACAGGGATACCCAATGTTGGAGAAGAATGGAACAAGCGCCAGCTGTTGGACTGATTCCAGTATGAGCCCTACATTAAAAATGTATATGTGAGGCACCTAACTGGTGTGTTTCCTTTCAGATTTTTGAGGGATGAGTATGCGCCCTTGATGAGGCTCATCATTCGCTATTTCACCTGTGAGGGCAGATTTTCACATTTGTATTCGTATCATATCCACTTGTTGATGCATTTCACAAGGGTACGGATGATGAACATTCCTTTCTTCATGTGCTGGAATATTGAGAGGATGGTGCCCTTGGTGCAGAGAAAGAGCCCAGCACAGCAACACAGGAGCATCTACCATTATGCTTTGATCAAGATTGTTGTCATGCATCAGTTGGCCCAGCAGGGTGTTCCATGGGAGGATTTCATCTCTCGAGATTTCTTCACAGCGCCACCACCCCCTGAGGTTGTTCATGAGGAGGGAGGACCTTCATAGCGGTATAACATCCTTGAGCCCAGACATGTCAGTTCCCCTCCATTGGTCACATATCAGAGAGGCCACAGGGCCTTATTTGCATCAGCTCGGCGAGTATTTTCTCCACACCAGGTGGAAGGGGTCTCGCCTTCTTCATCAGCACCATGAGTGTTATCTCCACACCAGGTGGAAGGGGCCTCGTTTCTGATAGTAGCATAGGTATCAAAGAGGGGCAAGCAGCCCATGATTGAGGAAGGATTGTCAGGTGATCCGGATATTAACATCATTGATATTGAGGCTAGCTCTCCTGCCTCGAAGCTTAAGGAGATCATCCGAGAGCAAAGGACCGAGAATGAGTTGCTGCACAAGAAATTGAAGATGGAAAAATGGGCGATTAACTATTTAGAGCAGTGCAACAAACAGTTGGAGGATGAGCACGAGCTTTATGAGCAGCAGAAGATTCGTGAAGACCGGGAATTGGCCCATAGGAGACCTAGTGATTTGACACCCATAGATCGCGAATCCATGCTTATTCGGGTGAACGCTCATTTGGAGAAGTTACTGGCCAAGGTTAACAAAGATAAGGACATGCTCTGGAACATGAAAAACCATTATTGGGCTCGAATGCACGTATGTAAGGCAAAAATGAAGGTGCTCAAAGGACGGTTGGCCAAGGCACTAAAACGAAGAAAAAGGCCCGATCCCCTCCACATCTTGGCTTAGGCTTCCTTGAAGGAGCATGGTGCTAAATGACTTACCTTCTACACAAATTTCAAAAAAATTTTAGCATTTTTGGTCATTTGTGAATTTTTTGGGCAAAAAACAGGTTTTCTTCCCCAACGCGTAGCGCCCTGCACGCTACCCCAAAAGATGGGAAACTCATTTTCATGAAATCTCAGCATTTTTGGATTTTTCATGCGAAAATACACTTGCTCAGCAATTTCCAAGAAATTTTACCAAGTTTTGAGCCTCCAGAAGGTCAAAAAACAAGCAAAAAATGACTTTCTGCCACCTTTTTGACACACAGGAAGCAGTCTTAGGAGATTGCAATTTTGGAGGGGAAAATGACCACCAAATTTAGAAATGCCACTTGGGTTGGACATTAGACATCCAGACCTTTCCAAAAAGCCAACTTTTGCCTCATTTGGACTCCAGGAAGTGCCTCAAACATTGGCCAAAGGCGCGCTACGCATTCAAGATTGGGGCGCTACGCATCAACACATTTTCTCAATTTTTCACCTGCAGCTTAGCAAAACGCAATTTTGACTAGGTTTGACTTTTTGGAGTTGATTTTGATCCTCCTTGATGTAAAATATGTAATTTTATGATACTTTGACACTTATTTATCTTTTCTAGAAGATTCATTCATGAAAAAGGTAAAAATTTAATGAATGAATTGGTTTCCTAGCTTATAGAGGCAAGTTGTTTTGACTGCCTAGATTTTAGTACTCAGTTTGGAATTGGTTGAAACAGCTCCTAGGATAGTGAGCTTGACCCCTAGAGGCAAGGAAAGATGTTAGCTTTCCTATATTATGTACTTTCTTAGTCATTTTCATGGTTGGACTTTTGAGGGAGAAAGCTTCTATTGTATTACTCATTGTATTTCTGCATTTTGGCAAAGGAAGAATGACCAGGGTTTTGCAGTCCTTTTTGGGATTCCTGTGGTTACATGTATTGATGATGTGTTTCTCTTTGTACTTGTAACTTTTTTATGTGAATCATATTCTTATTTTTTCTTCTGCAAGTTAGGCAAATGAAGTGTTAAGGTAGAATTGATGGTTGCTATGCTATGCCTTTAAGTTTGCTTAATATCAATGTTTTCAGCTGTTTAAGGAGAATTCAAGATGATTGCTTTCTCTCCTTATCTCCTCACCAGTCATTCTCATCCATCCAAATTTTTCAAAGGCATCAATACAGTCTCCTACCTCGCCCCAAAGAACCCCCTGCGAAAATTGTGTCCAATCCCCGCACCCAAAATTGCCTTTCCCCAATTTTCCACCAAAACCCTAAAAATCCCAAAATCAAACCTTTTTTATCAGTTTACTAGCTTAAAATCAGTGTTCTTTATTGGTTATCTCTGCCCGTTGAAGATCTTTGCCGAGATAGACCGGAGAGAGCCCTCTCCTGCCCCGTAGGGCTAGCTACGGGGCTAAGTGGTTTGATGTTGCCTTGGAGTTTACCTTTTTCAGCCTGAGGTGAAATTTCAAGTGCTAACATATTGGTGACCATACTGGGGAGAACAAACTTGTTTATGGATTGATGTGTTTGTTTCATAAGTCTTAGACGGAGCCTGAAGATTATTCCAGGTAGCCTTCGAAACACTTTTGCTTTGCATAAGCGGAAGTAGAGAAACACTGCTTCAGTCAATCTCCGTGAGCTTGCGAATACAACACTTCGATTGCATTTTACCCCAGTTTATTTGTAAACTCTGAACTTTTGGATGATTAGTTAAGAGTTTTCACAGGCTGATTGGTTATTTGTTCCTTGATATCCAAACTGGTTTCCGATTCTGGTCATATATCCAAATCTCATTCATGTCCAGCTATTTTTGAGTATCTTGAAGACATTGATTTTGACGAGAGTTTTGAGTTGTCCTTCTTCAAAACCAAATCTGAAAGTGCACTTGATTCTCTAGTTCCCAACCCTGATTTTGCTGTTGCCCTTGAAATTGAGAGACACAATAAATTGGTTGACAATTTCATCCTAAGATCTCTTGAGTCAGATATTCACGCTACCAATCTTGCTGAGTTCGTTGAAACTATATATGTTCATATTGGATCCACTATCACGGCACATGAGCAGACCAATCCTCCTTTTATTTCTATTTCTCCCATAATCACTTATCCAGAATCTACAGTTGGTTCTCCCTCTACATCCCATACCACTTCTCCACCTCATACTCCGCATATTATAGCTACACCTACTCCACCTGCTACTCCTAGACCCAATCTACCTAAAACAATGGCTGCCGGATTTTCTCCCCTTGCTCTTCCCCAAAATCTACATGATATGCCAGCCGACTACCAGAGTAAAATCCCTATGTTTGATGGCACTCCTCAAAGTGTCTCTGCTCAGCAACATATAGACAAAATGATGACTTTCTTTGATCTATATGAGATAGATGAAGAGGATGTAACTATGTGTTTGTTTGTACAAACATTTGATGGAGAAGTAAGAAAATGGTTCAGAGGATTGACAGCTAGAAGCATACTCACCTTGGAAGCACTTCAGAGGCAGTTTCTAGATCGATGGGAAATCAGAAAGGATCCACTTTAGATCAATGCTGAGTACAACAATCTCAAGCACAATCATGGTGAGTCCATTCAAGATTACATTATCAGATTTAATAGAGTTTACAATGCTATTCCAGATGATTTAAGGCCATCTAGAAAATCAACACTTCTCAAATTCCCAGATGGCTTTGATTCGGAGATGGTTTATTCATTGAGAGATAGAGATCCTCCTACCTTGGAGGATATGCAGAAAATTGTTGTCAGTGTTGAGGCAAACTTGAATGATAAGAGATCAAGGATGAAGGTGGAAAAGCAAGTCACAATCAAAGAGGAAGCTTCTACATCCGATCAGCTCCTCTGTAAGGTTGAAAAGATTGAAAGAGCACTTGAACATGTTCATCTCGACAAGCCGGAGCCTCAGATTCTCAATCCAAATTTTCGAGGTCCGCAACAGCCGCAATATAGAATCAAACAGCGTGAAACAAGAGAACAAGAGCTAGCAATTCAGCAGCAAATTAAACCTCCACTTCAGCAAAATTTTGTGAGCCAAGAATCCGAGGATGAAGGTGATACGGTGGGAGAGGAAAATCACTTCTTCACTCTTGATGATCTGCCCACTTATATTACAGAAGAAGAAGAGTTGGTGAGAAACTCCTTCGTCCCTCAGGATGAGCATTATATCTTGTCAAATGATGCAGCGCTTGAAGAAGAATCGGAAGAGTATCAAAGAGGGTACTTGAATGCTTTATCCGCTCAGCAGAGACAATTAAGAAACCGAGTTGTTCCCATAAATCCCATCCAGAAGAGGACAAATACTTCAGCAAAGAATGGTTCAGTTGTTCCACAGAAAAAAGGGAAAGAGATAAGCGATCCTTCAGCAGGTCAATCATCATCAGCAAGCAAGATAGATCAGCCATCAAGTACACCAAGAGATAAAGTTGAAAAAAGAGAAGTTCCTACCAAAGAAGGTGAGAAGGTTTCAGTTTTCAGTTTGGAGAATGAAATTTCAAAGTTGAAAGTGTCCATTCCTTTGGCTGAAATCATGAAGAACAGCACTTACCGAGGCCAAATCTCCAAGATGCTGAATTTTGATCCAATGCTAGACACGGTGAATGTAGAAGATGATCAGCCGGAATTGATTTTTGGGCTTGCTTTAAATGGTGAGTCTCCCGAAAGTGATGTTCCTCCATTCTATATCAGTTTGCGATTGCATGAGTATGTTTTACATAATGCCATGTTTGACTCGGGAGCTTCGCATAATTTGATGCCGAAAGCAATCATGGAAAAGCTGGGACCAGACATCACGAGGAAATATCATGATTTGTATTCATTTGATTCTAGCTGGGTAAAATGTATTGGTTTGATCAAGGACTTGGTAGTGCGCTTAGATCAAATCCCAGCAAATAATGTTTTGATGGATGTGGTGGTGGCGGATATTCCTCCGTGATTCGGAATGTTTCTTTCGAGATCTTGGGGAGCTAAGCTCAAGGGTACACTTCAACTCGATTTTTCTTATGCTACAATCCTGGTCTTCGGTCAGATGAGGAAATTATATTGGGAACAAAAGATGAAATACATGATCACTAGTAAGGAAAAGCCAATTAATCATCCTGTAAATTATGTACATACAGATTTAGAGTCATTTGTTTTGTTTGCAGATAATTTTAATGAGATAGATAGTCAGTCAGTTCAAGCAGAAGATATACCAGACATTACAGAAAATTTTAGAGAAATTTTGAGAAAGGAAAGTGAAGAAGGGTCCACTGTCATGGAGCCAACAGCTGAAATCAATGGGCAGCAAACAGAAAATGTAGAGACATCACATTTTCAGCACTTAGAGGATGATGAGGATGGTCTTTGGACCATGGATTTTGATGGCGCTGTGGGAAGCGATGGTGCTGGTATAGGTGTGTGGATTCGAAGTCCATTTTCTATCTGAAACAAAGTCCCAAGCAAGGTATGAGTATGTTCTTACAAATTGGCATTCGATTGTTCAAACAATGAGGCGGAATATGAGGCTCTCATTGCTGGCTTGAAAATCCTTCGGAAGCTGAAGGCAAAGAAGATAGCAGTATATGGCGACTCAGAGTTGGTTATAAAGCAAGTGAAAGGTGAGTTCCAGGCCAAGCATCCTTGTATGCGAGCATATCGAAATGCTGTCCTAGATATCTTGAAGCTATTTTCTGAACATACTTTGACATGTGTGCCCCGCATCCAAAATGGTGTTGCAGATGCATTTGCTAAAGCAGCAAGCAATCTAAAAATCCCCATAAATTCCAGCAATGAGTTTGAGATTTATGTGAAGCACCATCCTACAGTTCCAGACAATAAAAAATGTTGGCAAGTTTTCCAAGATGACGAAGAAATCAAGGATTTTCTGCAAGTTGAAGGTGAGTTCAAAGACATCTCCATAGATACAGAACCTGAGGAAGTAAATCAGATGGATGTATTGCAACTTAAAGATAATTTCATTCCTAAAGGATTAATTCCTTTGGAGGAGTTGTTCGATCAAGATGACGTGGCCCGCAAACCAACTTTGAGGCCAACAGAAGAAGGTGTTGAAGAAGTGAATGTCGGAACAGCTGAAAATCCAAAGATGGTGAAACTATCGAAGGCATTGTCACCAAAGGTAAAGAAAGAATATATCAGATTGTTGTCTTCGTTTTCTAATGTTTTTGCATGGGATTATTCAGATTTGAGAACTTATGACACAAGTATCATTCAGCATACCATTCCCATAAAGCCAAATCAAAAGCCTTTAAGTTGAGAAAAATTAATCCTAAGTTGCTGCCTTTGATTGAGAAAGAAGTTAACAGGTTGTACAAGTCTAGAATTATAGTGCCAATCAGATTTTCCGACTGGATTTCCAACTTGGTGCCCATGAGAAAGAAGACCGGTGAGATCCGCTTGTGTATAGACTTTAGAAATCTGAATAAGGTGTTGCTAAAGGACAATTATCCGCTGCCCAAGATGGATCATATATTGCAGCAGGTAGTTGGGGCATCAAGGATGTCATTACTTGATGGTTATTCCAGGTACAATCAGATTTTGGTGCATGAGGATGACCGCGACATGACTGCATTCACTACTCCATGGGGGACATTTCATTATGCCAAGATGCCGTTTGGATTGAAAATGCAGGTGCTACCTTTCAGCGGGCGATGGACATGGCCTTTGCTAATGAGAAGGATGTCTTTTTGGTCGTTTATCTTGATGATTTAACTTTGTTTTCTAAATCTGATGAAGAACATTTGTATCATTTAAAAATGGTGTTTCAAAAGTGCAGAAAATGTGGTATCTCATTGAATCCGAAGAAGAGCCTTTTCGCCATAAGTGAAGGCAAGCTGTTGGGCCACATCATTTCCAAAGATGGCATTCGTATAGACCCTGCACGTGTGGAAGCTATTCAGCAATTAGAGCAGCCCCGAAACAAGAAAGATATTCAGTCCTTTAATGGCAAGTTGAATTTTCTGCATCGCTTTATTCCGAATCTTGCCAAACACCTCAGAGAAATCACTAACATGCTCAAAAAGGACAGCCAGCTCAAATGGACCGAAGAGGCAGTAAAGTCTTTCAATTTGGTAAAGTTAATTTTATCTTCAGCCCCAACTCTAATCAGCCCGGTTTATACACAAGATTTCATTTTATTTTCATTTGCTTCTGAGCATACATTGGTAGTTGTGCTGATGCAAAAGAGAGATGGAGTTGAGAAGCCCATTGCTTTTTTCAGTCGTATTATAAGGGATGAAGCGCTGAAGTATAATATCATTGAAAAACAAGCATTGGCACTGGTAAAAGCCTTGAAAGATTTCCGTGTGTACATATTGAATTCCCACATTTTAGCATATGTTCCTAATGCGACTGTTAAAGATGTTTTGGTACAAGCGGAACCGGAAGGAAGGCGGGGTAAGTGGATTGTTGCACTATTAGAATATGATGTGGAAATTAAGCCTACCAAGCTGATTAAGGGTCAAGGTCTTGCTAAATTGATGGCTGAAACAAATCTCCATGTCTTAGACATTAATTTGATAGCTGCCCTATCTGATGAAGACGAGGAGAATTCAACACTACAGGTATCTGACATCTTTATTTCTTCTCCTTGGTATGCTGATATTGTATATGTGCTTCAAAATTTGTCTTCACCTCCCGGGATGCCTCGAAACAAAGCTAGGACATTGAAATTAAAGGCTGCCAAATTTTGCATCATCAAATCTGCACTATATTGGAAAGACCTTGGTGGCATATTGCTGAATTGTTTGGTCGAGGAGGAAGCTAAGAGAGCTGTAGAGGATTTTCACAAAGGTGACTGCGGGGGCCACTTGTTTTGGAAGACCATGGAAAACAAGATCCTAAGGGTAGGTTTTTATTGGCCTTCATTGTTTTCAGATGTATATAAAGCAGTCAAGAGTTGTCACGAATGTCAAATTTTTCAAGGAAAGCATAAATTACAGCCATTGCCTCTCAAGCCCATTGAAGTCAGCGCACCATTTCAGCAGTGGGGCTTGGATTGCATCGGCGAAATTCATCCAGCATCGATGGATATTGACAGCCACAAATTACTTCATGAAATGGATTGAAGCCATTCCCACCCGGCAGACCACAAACTTGGTAATTATTTCTTTCCTTGAAAATAACATATTGTCACGTTTCGGCTGTCCACATAAGTTGATTACAGATAATGTAGCAGTGTTTAAATCGAAGAAGATGATTGATTTTTGCTACAAATATAATATCAGTTTGGGGCATTCGACCGCCTATAATCCGCAAAGAAATGGGCTAGTTGAATCTGCGAATAAATCTTTGGTAAACATCATAAAGAAATTGCTGGAAATCAACAAGAAGAGCTGGCACAAAAAGTTAGTAAATGCATTATGGGCTGATCGTGTAAGTCAAAAAAGGTCAATTGGTATGTCACCTTTTGAACTAGTTTACAGGACAGATGCAGTGTTTCCTACTTCGCTTAATATTCCAGTAGCTAAATTGCTTCAAGAAGATGGTGGTGAGGAGGATCCCATGCAAAGGCGGATTGGTCAAATGATTCATTTACAACAGACACAGGAGGAGGTTCTTCACAATACTCTCAAGTTGCAATAGCGCATAAAGAAAATCTATGACAGGAAAGCAAAACCGGATGATTTCCAAATAGACAATGTTGTTTTGAGGTGGGATGCCTGAAATGAAGACAAAGGGAAACATGGAAAGTTTGACAACTTGTGGAAAGGTCCTTACAAAATTGCAGCATACCGTGGTCCAAATGCCTTTCTTCTCAAAGAAATGAATGGTGATGATTGTCTCGGAGGGTCGGTCAATGGTCGACTGCTTAAAAGGTTTTATGTCTGAGCATTTTCTGCTCTAGTCATTATCATTGTAATTACCATTTTACTTTGATTCCACTGCAAGTATGAACTGATCTTTCGTCTTTAGTTTGGGGCCCGCGGTGAAGGCTATAATTCTGAAGATGAAGATTAGTTGGTGTGAGTTTTTCATGTTGTTTGTATCAATTTATTTTCTGTTTAAAGTTGAAGTCAGTTTAAGTCAAAATTGGTCCAATTTTCAGTCACTTGTCAAGTCAATAAAGCTGTCTCAGTTTGGGTCAAATATGTAAATAATGACTCCATTGCCCAATGATTAAAAGGCACTGGCCTGCTCTCCTAGAGGTCTAAGGTTCTTGGCACCTCCAAGGAGCTACCATCCCCATTGGAGCCAATGTTAGAGTTCGTCTAGTAGCCCTCCATCAGCAATCAAAGCTCTTTGCATTTGCATAGGTAGGTGTCTCATCAGTGTCATCTTATTGCATTACATTAGGCATGCCATAACCCCGATGGAGGAGCTTGTGTCTTTTATTCCACTCTTGGCACTGCTGGATTAAGTTTGTTTTAGTCAATAAATTCCTTACAAGGTCATCGGCCTTGTCTTGAAATCAAGGTCCTAGGTCTAGGGTTTAGTCCAATTTTTTCTTTTGAGGTCAATAAATGCCCAGCAGGCCAGAGGGATGTCCATCAAAGCATCACCTCAGATGATTTCATATTGTATAGTTAATTTTTACCTTGAGTTCAAAAACTCTGTTTTTGAAGGCAAGGTCATTTTCTCATTTTTGTAAAAGTTTGTAAAAAATTCAAATTCTCCAGAAGTCGGCATGCGGCCTTGGTCTCCTTTGCCAAGACTCCTCAGAAGCTATTCCTACAAAAAATTTTCAAGAAAAAACATCATTTCAACCAATTTCATGATAGAAAGGAAACCACAAGTATGCAGCAATTAGTTTTAAAAAAGTGTCATTGCATAAACATTATAAAGTGGGTTTGAGGGGAAATTAATTTAAATCAAGCTTATAAAAGCCCCTCTCTCCTCATTTTGCAACTCATTTGCCTCTCACAAGCTAAGTGCAAACTTACAAAGGTGATTTCATGAGATATTGAGCAAAGTTGGGCAGTCTTGGTAGCACGCTACGCGTTGGGAAGTGAGCGCTACGCGTTGGTGGCGCGCTACATGTAGGGGAGGTTCTGGCAATGCAAAAATACAAGGGCGCTACGCGTTGGGCAGAGGGCGCTACGCGTTGGTTATTTCGCCCAAAAACTTGCAGCAAACACACAATACACCTCTCTCAGCTCAAGAAACATTCAAGTAAGCTCTTTCATGATTCTTTTGGTTATTTTTTGCAAAGTGAATGTAAAGGAAAAATGACCAATATGCCATGAAATGGAAAACAAGAAACCCTAATGTTGATGTCTAAAATGAAAGACTAAGTTTGCTAGGGTTTTCAAAGATATGCTGCCCAAGGTTTTCCCATGATTCACCCTCATTTTTCCTCTCATATTCATCATCATTCCTTTTCAAATTTTCCATAAAATTTCACAAAATTCCTCCATAATTCCCAAACCCTACTTAGCCCTAAAAACCTACTTCACCCCAAACCCTACACTTTCACAATTTCCTATGTTTTTTCCCTTCCATAAATTCCTCCTTATTTTCATTTCCCCTTATTCCCTCATGTTTCCCTTTCCCTAACAATTCCCTTGTCTTTATGTCCCCTTAGTAACAACATTTGAATAAAAAGTCAAACAACATACAAAGTCAAACAACAATCAAGTGTGTGCATAGTCAACATATAGAGTTCATCAATCTTGTCTTCAAAATCATGTTAGAAACCGAATCAGATTATGAGCAGAGTGATTATAGTGGATCAACCCCGGAGGTTGAGGTGCCAAGAAGGACTCACAGGGGTGGTAAAGGTGGTCGGCATGTTAGAGAGGATCCCACCTCTTTGGCCTATTTGCAAGATTGTCCAGTTGCAGTCACATGTTTCTGATATCTATCATGCTATGAATATTGTGAGAGAATTTCCCAAATTCAGCACCATAGGGAATTGGTCCACTTGCTTGTTTTGTATTTGCACAACGGGCATGTGAATCTTGCAGCGGTAGATTTTACATTGTCACCTGAGATTGTTGCTCAAGCAACAGGGATACCCAATGTCGGAGAAGAATGGAACAAGCGCCAGCTATTGGACCCATTTCAGTATGATCCCTACATTAAACCTGTATATATGAGGCACCTAACTGGTGTGTTTCCTTTCATATTTTTGAGGGATGAGTATGCGCCCTTGATGAGGCTCATCATTCGCTATTTCACCTGTGAGGGCAGATTTTCACATTTGTATTCGTATCATATCCGCTTGTTGATGCATTTCACACGGGTACGGATGATGAACATTCCTTTCTTCATTTGCCAGAATATTGAGAGGATGGTGCCCTTGGTGCGGAGAAAGAGCCCAACACAACAATGCAGGAGCATCTACCATTATGCTTTGATCAAGATTGTTGTCATGCATCAGTTGGCCCAGCAAGGTGTTCCATGGGAGGATTTCATCTCTTGAGATTTCTTCTCAGCGCCACCACCCCCTGAGGTTGTTCATGAGGAGGGAGGACCTTCACAGCAGTATAACATCCCTAAGCCTAGACATGTCAGTTCCCCTCCATTGGTCACATATCAGAGAGGCCACAGGGCCTTATTTGCATCAGTTCGGCGAGTATTTTCTCCACACCAGGTGGAAGGGGTCTCGCCTTCTTCATCAGCACCGCGAGTGTTATCTCCACACCAAGTGGAAGGGGCCTCATTTCTGACAGCAGCACAGGTATCAGAGAGGGGCAAGCAGCCCATGATTGAGGAAGGATTGTCAGGTGATCCAGATATTAACATCATTGATATTGAGGCTAGCTCTCCTACCTCAAAGCTCAAGGAGATCATCCGAGAGAAAATGACTGAGAATGAGTCACTGCACAAGAAATTACAGATGGAAAAATGGGTGATTAACTATTTAGAGCAGCGCAACAAATAGTTGCAGGATGAGCACGAGCTTTATGAGCAGCGGAAGATTCGTGAAGACTGGGAATTGGCCCGTAGGAGACCCAGTGATTTGACACCCATAGATCGAGAATCCATGCTTATTCGGGTGAACGCTCATTTGGAGAAGTTGCTGGCGAAGGCTAAAAAAGATAAGGACGTGCTCCGGAACATGAAAAACCATTATTGGGCTCGAATGCACGTATGCAAGGAAAAAATGAAGGTGTTCAAAGGACGGTTGGCCAAGGCACTAAAATGAAGAAAAAGGCCCGATACCCTCCACATCTTGGCTGAGGCTTCCTTGAAGGAGCATGGTGCTAAATGACTTACCTTCTGCACAAATTTCAAAAAATTTTGAGCATTTTTGGTCATTTGTGAATTTTTTGGGCAAAAAACAGGTTTTCTTCCCCAACGCGTAGCGCACTGCGTGCTACCCTGAAGATGGGAAACTCCTTTTCATGAAAACTCAGCATTTTTGTATTTTTCATGCAAAAATACACTTGCTCAGCAATTGCCAAGAAATTTTACCAAATTTTGAGCCTCCAGAAGGTCAAAAAACAAGCAAAAAATGACTTTTTGCCACCTTTTTGACACACAGGAAGCAGTCTTAGGAGATTGCAATTTTGGAGGGGAAAATGACCACCAAATTCCGAAATTCCACTTGGGTTAGAAAGTAGACATCCCAACCTTTCCAACAAGCCCACTTTTTCCTCATTGGGACTCTGGTAAGTGCCTCAACAGTTGGCTCAAAGGCGCGCTACGCGTTCACGATTGGGGCGCTACGCATCAACACATTTTCTCAATTTTTCACCTACAGCTCAGGAAAACACAATTTTGACTAGGTTTGACTTTTTGGAGTGGATTTTGATCCTCCTTGATGTAAAAGATGTAATTTTATGATACTTTGACACTTATTTATCTCTTCTAGAAGATTCATTCATGGAAAAGGTAAAAATTTACTGAATGAATTGGTTTCCTAACTTATAGAGGCAAGTTGTTTTGACTGCCTATATTTTAGTACTCAGTTTGGAATTGGTTGAAACAGCTCCTGGGATAGTGAGCTCGACCCCTAGAGGTAAGGAAATATGTTAGCTTGCCTATATTATGTACTTTCTTAGTCATTTTCATGGTTGGACTTTTGAGGGAGAAAGCTTCTATTGTATTACTCATTGTATTTTTGCATTTTGGCAAAGGAAGAAAGACCAGGGTTTTGCAGTCCTTTTTGGGATTCATGTGGTTACATGTATTGATGGTGTGTTTCTCTTTGTACTTTTAAGTTTGTTATGTGAATCATCTTCTTATTTTTTCTTCTGCAAAATTAGGCAAATGAAGTGTTAAGGTAGAATTCATGGTTGCTATGATCTGCCTTTAAGTTTTCTTAATATCAATGTTTTCAGCTATTTAAGGAGAATTCAAGGTGATTGCTTGCTCTCCTTAGATCCTCACCAGTCATTCTCATCCATCCAAATTTTTCAAAGGCATCAATACAGTCTCCTACCTCGCCCCAAAGAATCCCCTGCGAAAATTGTGTCCAATCCCCGCACCCAAAATTGCCTTTCCCCAATTTTCCACCAAAACCTTAAAAATCCCAAAATCAAACTTTTTTATCAGTTTACTAGCCTAAAATCAGTGTTATTTATTGGTTATCTCTGCCCGTTGAATATCTTTGCCAAGCTAGACCAGAGAGAGCCCTCTCCTGCCCCGTAGGGCTAGCTACGAGGCTAAGTGGTTTGATGTTGCCTTGGAGTTTACCTTTTTCAGCTTGAGGTGAAATTTCAAGCGCTAACACTACCATTGATGGAGAAGGCAACACCTTTCTTGTCAATGGCCATCGGTTGAAACTCTATCATAAGCCCATTAGCAAGGATGATTTTCTTCAAACTGTATCTCAACAAAGGGAGGTTGAGATATTGTAGCCTTCAGCTGTGATATCTCTACCTTAGTTCTTTCCATTTCATTAAAAAACAAAAAAAAAAATCACAAAATAAAAACAAAATAAAATATAAAAAAATACAAATAATAATGGTTTAGATGTGAAAACCAGACTCTGGCACACTCTAACCCAGAATTATTATTAGAAAACTAATTCTTTGGCTGGTAAGAATTCCTTGTTCTATTTCTTTACTATTTTGTTCATCACTTCAATAATGACTTGAGGACAAGTCAAAGCTTTAGTGGGGGAGAAGAATCAGAAGAATCAACATTTTGTTTTCCCTATCTCATTTCCTCATTTGTTTTCCCTATCTTATCTCCTCATTTGTAAATCTTCAACGAATTTGTTTTAGTACTTCAATATTTCAATAAAAGAGTTGTTCTTGTTTTTGTTCTAATTAGAGGGACCTGTTCAAGCAATATGCAGTGGGACTTGTTCAGAAAACTATGTTACCAGTACCAATGTTAGAGGGACCTGTTCAACAAATATCAGAGGGACCTGTTAAAGATTGCATTCAAGATACATCAGGCTACTTCAACAAAGTCTCAACGGAGTTTTCAAAGGTTTCTTATCATCAAGGCTACATCAACACCAAGGATCAAAGAAGCTGCACAAACATAGTTCTTCAGATTTCAGAGAGACCTGTTATATCCAATTTCATCTCAAAAGGGACCTGTTTTGGACAATGAAGATTAGTCATATTTGGACAGTGAAGATCAGTCCTACCTGTGCATGCCAACTCAACTTTTGGTCAACCAACAAGTGTAATGTATTGTTGTAATTTTTATTTTTAACATTTAAAATTATTGAATTATTTTAGTGTTAAATATGATGATTATGATTGCTTGTTATCAATTTCAAAAACCCCTATACCCATCACCCTTGTAACATTCCTAACTACTCAACTTTGCTATCATTTCCCATCACACTTTAGCCTATTGCCATATTCCTACTATGATTTTCAAATATTTTCCTACACCACTCTTCAAACTTTGTCATCGATCCATCATTTTTTTTCCAATCAGCCAAGTACCAACAAGTAATGGATAAGTCTGTTTCATTAAAAAGACAAGTGGTAAATCATTGGAAAGACAAGTGTTAAATGATTTCATTCATTTTTGAATATTGGAGCTATAAAACAATTGTTTGACCCAAGTCGACTCATGCAACATATACCCGTTATCATCATTACAACACTCCTTATATGTATATGGCATTCTCATGATTGTACCTATCAAATCAGTACCGCTCCTCTGTCTTTATGATGTGAATGCGCTTCCAACTCTGCATTATCATTATAGTTATACGAAGAGCTTCGGCATAAATCACATGAAAGAGACCTTTGTCGACGTGTTTTGAACCAACCAGTGTGGTTCATCGTCAGGACAAGTTGAAGATCAGATCCAGCTTAGCACGTTTAAATAGTGTATGCAGAGACTCCAACGGCTATATTGCCAACGGCTAATTTTGACCTAATGACCCAAGTCAGACCAATAATATTCCCGTTATATTTTTACTTATTTTTATTCTAGGAAATAGTTAAATTCGGTAATTTATATAATAAAGTATTCATTTGTTATATATATAAATTCCAAAAGCCTAACTAATTTATATTAAAATAGTATCCTTGGTATATTTAATAATAATATTTTTTTTTTATTCTAATTTATCATTTATACCTAATGGCCCAATTAATATATTTTATAATCAATTCAAGAATTTATATTATTTATATTAAAATAATAACCTTAGTATAGTATATCGTATATTCATTTAATAATAATAGTATTTATATTATAATTTAACAATTTATACCTAATGGCCCAATTAATATATTTTATAATTAATTTAATAATTTATATTTATTAAATAAATTAATAATTTACTATTCTAATAATATTATTATAAATAATATTCTAGACATATTACTAGTTACATTAAAGTATTATTTGTTAATAACTTGTTTATTAATAAATGTATGTCTATGTACCAAAAAACTGACTCACATAATATTGGTACATCATATATTTATTTATTAATTAAGGTCCAATTGAAGCCAAATAGATGAATTATATCCTTTATTAAGGTATAATTTTATAATTAATTTAATCAATTATTAAGTAATCTATATTCATTTAATAATTTCCCCATCCAATCATGACTAATTATATTATCGCATTAAAATACATGAATTATAAATATGATATTTTTAAAAACTAGAAAGGCCGTACTTATTACTGCTAGATTAAGGAGCTGAAAAAAAAAAACTCACACAATGGAAGAAATCCCAAATAGAAACAAAATGACAATAACCTAAATACATCTTAATATAGATACCCCAATAATAATGACGCTATGAGAAAACTAAATGCTAACAAACCAGGAAAAGGACCTTCATCAAAAACCGGAAAAAATCAATAAGGGGGATAGATGAATATATATTACTAATAATAGTGAACTCGAAAAGAAAAAACTGACCGACCTAGAAGAAAGCATCCTAAGACGACAGAGCGGGGATCCAACTTCTACTGACCTTCCACCCATCATCTCTGTTGAGATTGTTGGGTCTTCGCTCAATTTCAATAGCTTCCCTTAACTTG
>APFE030160231.1:0-17698 GCA_000404065.3 Pinus taeda
CTACCTAGTATGTTGGATAAATCATGCCAACAATCTCTTTTCACTCTTTGTTGTTTAACTTTGTTGCATCCTTTTATGATACAAAATTCTTTAGTTTTGATTAAAGAAAAACATTTTATTCTAGTTAACAAAGTCATGCTAGTTATATTAGATGGAGAAAAAACACACATAAAATTACAAAATTGGGTGATCTTTTTAGTTTAGCCACACATTCAAGCAATCAAAACATGGAAAAATCAACCTAGTTCTACTACATTGTGATTGCCACTAACAAAGTGATAACATAATTAAAAAACTAGTGACAATTCAACTTGGTACAATTATGTAAACATTCAGAAATCAAACTTTTACTAGTTCTCAAACATACCATGCAAGAGTGTCAACATAGTTACCGATCAAACAGGAACTATTACCTCAAAACGGGTACGCTAGCCGAGAAACTTAAAAAAAACATGAAAAATAAAACACGAAAATGAAAAGTGTTGATGTTGGAACAACCTTTTTTTTTCTCCTTCAGGGGTAAATTTTCAACAATTTTTTTAAAATTGAAGTAAAAGTCATTTTTCGTGTGTGCAAAAAACACCCTGAAAACGAAAAGTGTTGATGTTGGAATAACATTTTTTTCATGGTCAATTGTCAACATCTTTTAATAATGACATTAAAGATAAAATATCACCTTTATAAACAACTTTAAAATTCCAACAATTTTCAGCCATGAAGTTGATATATATATATATATATATATATTTGTCCAAAGAAAAAATCAACAACTTTCTATTAATGAAAACGGAGAGTTACATTGTAGTAGATGCATTGAAGCATTTCGGAGGTTGTCTCGAAGGACCCATGTGCATGACACACACATAGTAGCAAAGTTACCCAGTAAAATAAAAGGAAAAAAATAAGAAAAAATTAAAACTAAAATTAAAATTACACACTGCGAGCAAAACCGGACTTGTCTTTTTTATCTTTTTTCTTTTGAAGTTTTTGCCAGGCCCCCAGAGGGGGAGAGGTAGTGACAATTGCGAGTTGATTATTGCTTGTAATATTTGAGGTTTCTTTGTTTGAATCAAAGCTTTCGGAAAAATGTGGTCGCTTATTTCCACCAGTGCCTTGGTTGTAGTTATTTTCCGCTAATTGGCTTTCAAGTATCGGGTTAACTATTAAGCTATCTGGATTCTCTGGTTGTTTCTTCTGATCTTCCTCCTTTTCATCTCCCATCTCATGTGAGCCTTGTTGTTTTTTTGTCTCTTGTTGTTGCTGGGTTTCAACCTGTTCTTCTTCATCATCATATGATGAAGAGGGTTCTGGAAATTGCCATCCTTTTTGCTTTTGCATTTTCTTCTTTGTTTTTTTCTTTGCTTGTTTACATGTATTTTGCAGATACCCTGTTTGGTGGCAAACCTTGCATCTAAAGGCTGTATTTTCAAAATCTAGCCATTGTATCCACTTAAAATATTTATGTGTTAGATTTATACAATCAGGGAAGCCTTTACTCAAATCCATCCCCACATAGATGTGTGCAAAGGTGAAGACCCCTTTGTCCATTCTTTCTTTATCTGTCTTTAGGTACCTTTTGAGGGAGTTCCCTATGCCTTCTACAACTTGATGGTGCCAAAAAGGGAGCGGAAGGTTATGTAGCCTTACCCATACCGACATTTTTGTGACCACCATTGTATTTGCATCAAAACCAGAGAACCATGGCGTAACAAAGAGACCAACCCTTCCCAAAACCATGGCCTGTCATTTATGACATAGTTGTAGTCTTTTTGTGTATCAAACTGAACCACAAAAAGACCTTTTGCGCACAAGTAAATATCACATTCTTTGGTCCAGTTTTGGTAGATCCATTCATTAAGGTCTTCAAATTTTGGTTAGAATCCATTAAAATGACAAATGATGGCATTTGTGTGTAAAATAGTGAAGATATCACTTACTTCTGGTAAATCAATGGACATATCTGGTGTTTTTTCCATCTTTTCAAGAATGTATGGTCCTGGAATTGTTAGATTTGGGGTTTGTTTGTCATGTTTTGCATATTTCCCTCTTAATGCATCTTTGAATGAGGCTTGACCCTTGTTAGTCGAATTTTCCCTTGCTGCTGTCCTTGATCCTGTGGCTCGACCTTGTAATCTTAGATTTAGGATAATGGTGCAGTCATGTTTAATCCCATAATATTTCAACTGGATCTCTTCCTGCAATACTTTCCCAGAGAAAATCAAACTTTGTGATAAAATAGGAATACCTGTAGCTTCTTGGGCTTTTTGCTTCAGATCGATCACCAGTTCCATTCCCCTAACCCATATCATTATCGATTTCCGAGGTATGGTTTTGATGAAGATCTGATATAAGTCCTCTGAATGATCTGGGGTTAATGCTTTGCTTTCCTCCCTTGGTGCTTGATGTCGTATTCCTATTCGGCATAAATTCCACCTCTCCTCCTCTTCTGTTTTTCCTTTCGATCTATGCCCAACCCTGGTGAAAAGGGCGGATTGCCTTGCATGCAACACTAATCCTTTATTGGGGAAATGGTGAGGCCCATCCACCCACGACACATCCCTCTGGATTTTATTTTGGGAGAGGTGTACTGAAATGAGAGTGCTGATTTTGCAAAACCCCTCGGGAAAAAGATGGAGCCTCCTCCCCTTCAACTCCACTCTGTGAGTGGGTTTCAAAGAAGATTCCTGCAATATTCACACGATTTCCTTGTCCATCTCGTCATTGACCTTATCAGTCCAATCCACGGTCTCGGACCTGCTCTCGGCCGCCCAATATATCTTCACAAGCCGCTCTTCAGCCTTCTGCAACAGATCCCCATACACCACATGCATATCGTACAACTTGCCATATGCAAAGACAGAGGCCGCCAAAGTGGAAGCCTCATACTGATTCAGACCTGCATGCAGGAGTAAAAGCCCCAGAAACGCCTTAGATAACAACTTTCTTTCTAGCGGCCAAGGAATGGACTGAAACGCTCTAGATCTTGTTCTCTTCATCGATATTCTTATCTAGGGTCTCGGTGAACTGACTTAAAGCTGAAGAAACCTTCAAACCTTGCTTCAATACCCTCCGTTGCCTCTGGATGTGTATGACCTTCGGCCATTTCATGAGTCTGTGCACATCCTTCTTTCGTGGCAGGGCTCCCCCAATCCCAAACTATGTGGGCCGCTTTTCAAACAATGGGTTCGTGACCTTGTTCTTCACTGCAGCCGGAACCTTAGCCCCTCTCTTCAGAGCCATCGCTGGAATCGATTCTCTATATTTAAAAAAATTATTACCATTTAATTTATATTAATTTATTTTTATTTTTTAAGTTATTCATATTAATAAACTCTTTATTACATATACTTTATTTTTTATATAATGTGTGGAAGTCACAACTCTCTGCATTAAAACATTTATTTTTTAGAAATTTGTTGTCAAATATTTTATTTAAATAAATTTAATTCTGAATTTACAAATTTGTTTTTTAACTATATTTTCAATTATGAAGAAACTATAAACTATAATAAAAGATTATGGAAAAAAAAATTCATTTTCTAGAATTCTATGACTCCTAAGAAAGTAAAAAATTATTCTCCTAGACCATATTTACTTTTACACATTTTTTTTTTTTTAGACATATATCTAATCAAATAATTAAGATATGAAACACTGAAAAAAATAAAAACTAAACCAAAAAATAAAATAAATAAAAATTACTCAAAAAGATAAAAAAAAAATAATTAACAAGTAAATAAAATATATATTTTAACATAAAAAAAAACATAACCCAAAAAAATTACAATATAAAATAAATAAAAAATAAAGCACAAAAACGTAAGAAAAGAAACAAAATTAACTTATAAAATATCAAAATTAAAAAAAAGAAAAAAAGTAAACAAAAAAACATAAAAAGATAAATTTAAGAAACAAAAAAAACATTTAAAAAAAAACATAAGTTAAGAAAAGAAACAAAATTAACTTATAAAATATCAAAATTAAAAAAAAGAAAAAAAGTAAACAAAAAAACATAAAAAGATAAATTTAAGAAACAAAAAAAACATTTAAAAAAAAACATAAGTTAAGAAAAAATTTAAAAGGTAGAAAAAAAAACATCTAACAATAAATAAATAATATTAATGAGATAAATAAAAAAAAAAACAAAAAAAGGTTAAAACAAAATAAAAAGACATTAAAAAAAAAACACAATTAAGAAAAAGAAAAAGAAAAAATAAATAAAACATTAAAAGAAATTAAACTTAAAAAAAAATGATAAAATACAAATGAAGAAATAAAAAAACAAGTTCAAAATTTCTGTATTCAAGCTTTTTTGATCCATAATGAATTAAGTCGAAATCACATAAGAGAATTTTTTGGCCGACGCGTTTAGAACCAACAAGCGTGGTTCATCATCAGGACTAGGACTAGATGATGAACCACACTTGTTGGTGCACCAGCCAAAATATTTTCTTATGTGATTTCTACTGAAAAAACTTTGCTCAAGTTCAAAATTATTTCAAGAAACATGAAAAAATAAAAAGCAATAACTAAAAATATTGAAAATAATAATTAAAATCATTGGCAATAATAATTAAACACCATTGAAAAAAAATGAAATTAAAAATAAAATAAAATAAAAACAAATTCATTTAATATATATATATATATATATATATATTATATATATATTATATATATTTTATATATATATATATAGCGAGAGAGAGAGAGAGAGACTAAAACAATTTTTCATGTGAAGGATACATCTAACTAGGTGGAAGGATGGCGAAGCGAATGCAGGGAACGCTAGCATGCCCACTACTTGACAGGAGGTAGCCCTTCCAGATGTACACCTGAGGCCTAGGCACAGACGCTGTCCGTATTCCGTCGCAGTCTTGGCCATAACCTACCTAGGAACCCCGTTTACCCTCGCCTCTTGCTTACCTCCGGCATCGTTGCACTTGTGAATGCGGTTTGCGGTATTGCGGTTGAAGGGTTTCGGTTCAGCCTGTGTCGGTTATTCCGATTCTCAACGACAGTTGGCATAAGCCCCAGAGCAACATGGAGGGAGACTTAATAGACTACTTTGAGGCCCCCCTCGAAGGCATCTCCATCTTTGACAGACCAACTAACAAAGATGTGCACTTTCCGTTCAACAGTGAGCTCTCGGAGGTAATTGCCCCTCTTCCATCGCTTTCGGGACAGCCGGGCTCTGTGATCGATCTTCTGGAGCTATCTGTGACTTGGCCATCTCTCTCCGCGCCTTCCCTGATGCTGTCCTCCCATGTCACTGACCCCAACCGCTCCGCATCTGTACAAGTAGCCGAATCCTCTGCCCTAACCTCCCTCCATCGCCCTGAGGCTATTCACTACCCTCCCCGTTCCCTGCTTAGTGAAGCCCTCCCTTCGCACTCCTTCCCTCCCTTGGATCAAGCACAACTGTCTGGAACTACATCGTTGTTCCCCCCCTCCCAGATGCCTACCCGCCTGAATCGGATCTATTTCCTCCAAACCCTAACCCTAACCCTATCTCTCATTCTCCAAACTCCCCCCCTGAAGAGCACCCTGAGCAAGAGGAGACTGCGAAGACTCGAGGAAAGAAGCAAAGGTGTGTAAAGCTGAAGCCACAGGACGTTTTCATTGACTGTGAAGAGGATTTTTAGTGGCAGGACACTATGGACATGGTAGCGATGGTCCTAGTAGGTAGAGTCAGAGGAAGGACCTATTCAGCAGCCAGACTGAAGCAATGGGTAGCCGAAATATGGGGCCATCATTTGGCAGATCCACCTATTGTACAAACTTTTGTTCGAGGTTGGTTTGCCCTCAGATTTGTGTGAGCTGACAACACAAATTGGGTTCTATCATCCTACTGGCACATCGAACAAGCTCCGGTCATGCTAAGGAGATGGAGCCGACTCTTCACCCTGACAGAGAACAGCTCGGGGTAGGGCCAATATGGGTTAGACTACCCATTCTTCCCTTGCATTTCTGGACCAAGGAAATCTTCAGAAGAATTGGTAACACCCTAGTAACTTACCTGGATTATGATAGATCCTACCTTTCCACTAGTGTCATGGCCTATGCGAGACTATTGGTGCACCTTGATATCAGAGGCGACTTGCAAGAAAAAGTTACCCTTTGCTGGAGGAACTATGATCGGATGCAGATCCTGGGGTTCCCTTCCACTGCTGACGATGTCATAAAGTCAGACATCTCTACAAGGACTACCCTCTCCTCGCAAAAAATAAATCTGGGTCCTGAGGGAAGCCCACAACTACTGAGGGAACATAGATGCAAAAGGAACAATAAAATGAAGCCGACATGATCAACACTGAGCCGGATGAATCCAAGCCAAACTCGGAGAAGAAGAAGAAGCTAGGGACTGCACCCCTTCGATCACCTTCACCACCACTGACTAGGTCTAAGGCGACCATTGGCGGAGCGCTCTCTTTGGGTATGTCTTGTTATCCCTTACTCTTTGCCTCCATTAAATTTTCATCTGCTCTATCATCTAGTCCACTACAATATGGGGCTCTCTCTGTTTCTACGCCCTGCGCAAACCACAAGATCAGTCCCCTCATCTCTCATTCGGATCCCCATCCCTTTGTTGAGCCTCCTTTCATTCCCCTTGTGCAAGAGATCCCCATCCTTGGGACTGCCCCTGAACCTCATCGCTACCATCTCCACTCCCACACCCGAGCAACTATGACGGATGCCATTGGCCTTTGTATCTCTCCATTCCCCTCTGTCCTAAAGTCCACTCGGGGTAGACCATCCTCACTGTCCAGAGCAAAACATAAGGCGGGGTTAGAGGTGGTTTCTGGGAAAAAACTTTCACTAGTTAGGGTCCTTAGAGCACAAAGCCCTCCTCCGGTGTTCCCCCCATGAAGGCCATCTCCTTCAATTGCAGAGGGATAGCTAGTCCCAACAAAAAAATAGCACTGAGGAGACTCCTTCAAAAGGAGCCTGTTGATTTAGTTCTTCTTTGGAAACCTTGGGTACAACAACCATCATAACATCTCTTCTGGAGTCCATGCTCCCTAGTTGGCATTTCTATGCATTGGATGTAATTGATCAATCAGAAGGCATAGCCCTAGGCTATAACCCTCACTCTATTAAACTATTGGGAGCTTGGGGAGGCATAGGGTTCATAGGGGCTGACATCTACTCAGCAGAACTGGGATCAGAGATTAGGGTGTTGAACATCTATGGACCCTGCCACCATAGAGAGATCTTCTGGGAAAGGCTGCTGGGTACCAACATTATACATACATACAATCTTATCATAGGGTGAGATCTAAATTTTTCCCTAGGTTTCTTGGAATCCTGGGATCTTCAGGCATAGGCCGATCCCCTAGCGGGATTTTTTGAGCAGCTACTCGACTCTCATCAACGCATTGATATCCCAGTGGCAAAACTAACCCCAACTTGGAGCAACAAACGAATTGGGGAGGCCAGTCTTGCAAGGAGACTTGACCGTTTCCTCATCAAGGAACATCTATTGGAGCAAGGGTATACTTATCGCCAATGGGTGGGATTCGGGGGGCTCTCAAACCATTTGCCTATTCATCTGGAAATTTGTGGCACCATCAAAAAACCTAGAGCCCCTTTCAAATTCAACTCCTCATGGTTGAATGACATCTCTTACACCAATCTTGTGACAAAATTTTGGAAGACCCACCCTCCGAATAGGAACGGACACATCACTGAAGGATTCATGGCCAACCTAAAGGAATTAAAGAAAATTTCCAAGATCTGGGCTCACAATAAGAGACGTGAAGAAGAACATCAGGTGCTTGAAATTGAGAATGAGATAGCCATCTTTGAGGAAAATAGCAAAGGCACCTTCCTTTCGCCCAAGCTCAGGGACAAGCTTATGGAGCAAACAACTCTAAGAGAGAAAATTCTCATAGACAAAGAGGAAACTTGGTGACTGAGAAGTCAGGCTATTTGGCTGAGAGAAGGGGATGGCAATACAAAGTTTTACCATAAATTCGCCAACGGAAGGGGGCTTATAACACCATATGGAACTAACTAATGAACACTGAGCTGTGGTCGACACTTCCCCCAGCTGGCCTCATTGGCTACCTCACACTTTAAGAAAGTCTACCAGAACCCTCCTAATGCTACCTTGGCCGAGGTCATCAGAGTAGCGCAACTGTTTCCTTGTTTTACTGATATGGAGGAAGTCGAGCATCTCAATAGAGAAGTTACCTGGGGGAGCTTGAGGCCACTCTAAAATGGTTCAAAAGAGACAAAAGCCCAGGCCTAGATGGGTGGACAATCGAATTCTACCTGGCATTCTTTCTGGTTCTTGGGAATGACCTACTCAAGGTCATAGAGGAATGCAAGATTTCCGGGAGCATGCATGGGGCCATTAACTCCACTTTTATAAATCTCATTCCCAAGACTGACAACCCCTCATCTTATAATGACTTCCGTCCTATCTCCCTTTGTAACTGCCTTTATAAAATCATTTCCAAAATCATAGCCATTCGAATCCACCCCATCCTATGTGCCCACATTTCCCCACCCCATCCTATTCACGAAGCTATCGGATCAGCTCAAGAGGTGATGCACTCAATACAATCCAAAAATATCAAAGGCATGATTCTCAAAGCCGACCTCTCCAAAGCCTTGGACAGAGTAAGCTGGTTATATCTTAGAATGCTCCTTACCCATCTAAGCTTTCCTGTCGGATTTATCAAATGCATTATGTGTTGCATCACCAATGTATCCTTCAGTGTACTAGTCATTGGGGCATCCTCTCCTTTCTTTGGCTCTGAAAGAGGCCTTAGACAAGGATGCTCCCTGTCACCTCTGCTCTTTCTTCTTATTATGGAAGGCCTATGCAGATTGATTAAGGACATGCATCACAGGGGTAGACTCTCTAGTATCAAAATCACTGAGGACTGTACTATAACCCACCTTCTCTTTGTGGATGATGTTCTTATGTTTCTAAACGGGGGAATAGGGAATATCACTGCCATCCAAAACACTATCAACCTCTTCAAAACAACTATAGGCACGGACATCAACAATTCCAAATCCACTATTACTGTGTCTGAATGCTCCCCCCATGAAATAAACTTCGCATTACGAAGGTTTCCTTTCACCCTGAATCACTTAGACGAGGGCCTTAGATATTTGGGATACAAATTGAAACCACATGGATATAAGACTACAGACTAGATATGGTTAATTACCAAGCTGGAGAAAAGACTTCATATCTGGTACCACATATATCTCTCCAGAGCCAGTCGGCTGGTGCTCATCAAAGCAGTTCTTGAGGCCACCCCAATCTACTGGATGTCCCTTGCATGGATTCCTAGAGGCATCCTCAATAGAATACAGAACCTCTGTAGAAAATTCCTTTTGAAAGGTAATCAACCCGGGAGAATATTTGCTTGGGCAAGATGGGAACTCCTATCTATACCCAAGAAGTGGGATGGATGGGGCATAAAAAAATTGGAGGACTTTTCCACTGCACTAGCGGCCAAGCTTGGGTGGCATCTTCTTACCTCCACCAGTCTATGGACCAACATTGTTGTTGCAAAATATATCACCCTGCTTAGGAAATTGGAGTGGCTAAGACAACCTAGCTGGAACAAAACAGGGATATCTAATATATGGAAAGCAGTTTTGAATGCACTTCCCCTTATACGGGATGGACTTACTTGGAGAATATCTGATGGGGCTTTAGTACAAATTGGTCGAGACCCTTGGATAGGATGCGGTAATGCACATCAACTCCCCCTGGAATTACTACAGATCCTCTTTGAGAAATGAATCACGCATATTAATCATGCAACAGACCTAGAGCAATCATCCTTTCTCCATCAAGCATATAATATAGCTCGTAGCTTTCTCCTCCCCCGACAATGGCATCAAGCATGGCATTCCTACACTTCTGCCCTATAGGAATCCCACATCAGACGTAGAGCAGGGGAGGATGAGATTATATGGGCCATATAAAAGAGTGGTCGGTACTCCCCTAAAGAGGGGTACCTTTTACTGGCTAGCAATCACAAGCCACAACTCATTGAACCATGGTGGAAAGACATGTGGAAACTGAAAGCACCTCCCCGCACAAGACTACCCCTGTGGTCAATCCTAAAAAACAAGGTGCCGACCTGGGAAAACTTGAATAAGAGAGGTCAATATGGGCCATTTTGGTGCTGCTTCTGCAAAAACAATTATGAATCTCTGGATCATCTTTTTCTGTCCTGTGCAGTCACTATCAGCCTTTGGACCTCCACTCTTACCCACCTTCACTTGCCTATCATTTGGGGGGGTCTGACTACCAAGGAAGCTTGGGCAAATTGGTGGGCATCTTCTACATCGGACAAAACCAGAAACCTCCCCCCCCTCTTCTGTTGGGAAATATGGATCGCTAGAAATCGCTACATCTTCTGTGATATCGCCCCTCATTGGACTTCCATCTCAACTATAATTATAGCTGATTTCAACTCTCTCTCTGAGGACTTGTCCACCACAGCTCCCAGGAATATCATTCCTGAATCCTTAGATCATTCAAAACCCTGGGCATACTTTGATGGCTCCACTCAAGATACAGGATGTGGTGGTGGGGCTATACTACACATTTCAGCAAGCCACTATTATCATATTCAAGTGGGACTTGGGATTGGCACCAACAACTTTGCCAAACTCTCCACGGCACACCACCCAATCAAATTTGCTATAGAGAAGGATTGTCATAATTTGAAAATTTTTGGTGACTCCAAAATTGTTTGTGACTGGATAAACAAAACCACAACCTGCCACACATACACTTTGGGACATTTATTGGTAGAAATTCATAGATGCATCTCACATTTTAACAGTTTTGTTTGTCGTCACATCTACAGGGAACGAAACACCATCGTTGACCAACTTTCCAAGACAGCAACGATCAGGCCACACAATGTCTGGATGATACATGAGCAATAGGGAGTGGATCACTTCCAGTACTACCACCAGCTATATATGGACCACGCAGACCAGGTTCAGTAGGAGCCTGAACTTATAAAAAACAAGTCTCTTTTAATTTGTCTATTTTGAATTATGTATATACATAACAACTCATGTTTTTAGCAATACTCTCTCCGTAGAGTATGTTTAAATTTTGACTTAATTATGCAGTACTATTTAAAGACTAACTCCCTGCGTGGAGATCTTATTTTGGAGATCATTTTTAGGATCTAAATATTTTTTGAACTAGCACAAAGCCACACCTTATGCATATGCACTCGCATCTACAACATGTAATTTCTTATATTAATGAAAATTATATTTTTTCCAAGGGGATATATATATATATAATATATATATATATATATATATATATATATATATATATATATAATTATATATAAATTAAACCAAAAACAAAAAATTAAAAATTAAAGTAAAAAAAACTAAAACTAAATAATTAAATTAAAATAATAATAATAAAAATAAATAGAAAAAAAATTAAAGTAACCTGCCTCGCGACTATGAAGAAGAAAATTTTGGGAATCAATATTGAATAATAATCAATACAATGAACCCAAAATCTATAGTTGAAGAAAAATAGGGACTAAACCTTAAAAATATAAATGATTCATCTAATGATGTTGCCGTGTTATATGTTGTCTAATATGATAATATATGCTTACTATTGTGATATTATATGCTTACTATTGACTATTTTACACTATGCGAACTTACTATTTATCATTCTTAAATACTTGTACTTAGCCTTGCCATCTTAAAGGTAGAAAGAAGCCTCTCACATGTGGAGGAGAAAAATGATAAATAAGAATGGATCACAGTGGATCCAAAACTTGTTATTCAAGATCAAGGACAACCCTTAACAATAACGATAATTCCACTCTAAATGTTTTTTTCAGTAGGGGAAGATCCCCGCTGAAGAAGCATCATACAACACATCGCCGAAACGAGTATATATACACATCATCATAGATACAAATATCGCCGAAGCGAGCAGAGACGTCACCAATACAAATATGCTGCATCGCGCAGCTCCCACAGAAATCAAACGTGGTCAGCGACTGAGCAAACCAACCACCCCAACCAACCAATCATGCACTCATGTGCCAATTCCACTCTAAATGTTACACTGCAATATAACATCTCGTAACATCTCGTATTAGTAAAAACTCATCTTGGTCTATTTTTTTTCACTTTATTGGTGTCTTTCTTAGAATTGAAAGTTTCTTTCGCTACAAAGCTATATGAAAATGTTTATTAGAAAATTGTATCATCGACCATTGTTTATAAAATTAAAATTAAACTTATTAATGTGTTGTTTGAATTCAAGGGATCACTATTAAAATGTGTTGTTTCAACTCAAGGTGTCACATTGGTCATGGTCTTTCCAACTAATATAACATGTTGGTATGTTAATTGTATATACCTTTTATATTTTGATACGTTAATTGTATATACCTTTTTTTCAATGCTCAATATGAATTTTGATATTCATATTGTAATTTTGTATATACGTTAATTATATTTTGATACGTTAATTGTATATACCTTTTATACGTTAATTAATATAACATGTTGGTATGTTAATGGTATATACCTTTTATATTTTGATTCGTTAATTGTATATACCTTTTGTTCAACGGCCCCTCCAATGTAAATTGAGAAACGTCATCTATGTTATCATATGTCTTCCAAATTATTTTAACCTTCTTTCCTTAAAGTGCTGGCCTCCACAAAGTTCTCATAACACTTTATGGTTGAATTAATCATCATTCAACTTATAAATATAAGAGAGAATAAATACCAAATGGACGACACGGTTGTTGAGAAAATGTTACCACATACGTCACTGGTTGCGTGATGTTATTGGTCTTTGAAATGATACCCCTTTAACCATTAGGTTTGGAATCTAGATTAAAAATTTAAATACGACTATTTATAATAATAAAGCACAAAATTAGACATATAGATATTTAGAGTGAGGTATTTTCTTGACAATAACAAACAGCAAAATATTTAACGGGTTAAATATAAGTAGTTTAATGAAAATAAACAATTAAAAAATTAAAAAATTTAATGGATGAAAATTAAAATTAAAAACAAAAAATAAAAATAAAAATTTTTATGTGTGAAAATAATTTTATTTAGTTAAAATAAAATAAAAATAATAAAAAAATAATGTAAATTATTATTATTATTATTATTATTATTTTGGTATTGCTTCATGGTATGAGAATTCATGGAATTGACTCATGATATTTATGTGGAATATAGCTTATTTAAAGGGGGAATTAAACTAACTTAGATTCATTTTAACTCTAGATCTACTTAGCACTGAGAGGGATCAAATCTCTTGAGATGCAAACTTCTTTTAGAGTGAAAAGAGTTTTGATCCCTCTTGGCGCTTGGTAGATCGAGAGTTAAGATGGATCTAGGCTAGTATTAAAAAAAGATAATAATAATAATAATAATCATAATAATAATAATTAATATTAATATAATATAATAATAATAATAATTATTATTATTATCCTAATAACATTTGATTTAACTTCTTTTTACTCACATCAACTTGGTTCGTAAAGGTAACATTAAGTTTTATGATCAAACTTATAAACAAATTCATAAAAGGAGTAGCTTTGCAATACCTTATAATGACAAATAATACTTGACATTAGCCATAGCTATATCCAAAGGGCTGACTCATATGGAAGCCCTTTGATGCAGGAGCATCTGGTCGACAGGGTGAAGACCAAGACGGGACACACAGAGTTTCGGAAAAAGACTGGGAAGTTTAAACAAATCGACAAGGGACAGCAAGACTGTCAGTTTTTTTTTAATTTCATTTTATCAGAGTCAACTACAGTTTGTTTAAAATTTCTGTTAGGTAATTTTAATTAGTTACTTTATTGTAGCTGTCAGTGTAAATTGTAATAAGTAGATTAGTTTACTTCAAATAATGTACACAGTCACCTTTGTGGGGCCAGTGGCAAAGTAGTTAGAGGTCAGGTTTATAACTGACAAACAGGAAACTGAACAAGCGTCATTATCTAACTGTCTGTAAACGGGTAACGGGAGACAGTTGTCAACCGAATCAACCCGAGGGGATAAAGGACCAAACCGAAGACAAAAGAGGGGTTCAGTTCAGCAGCTAAGCAAAAAAGAGAGAAATATTATTGCTATAAAGAAACACAGAAATTCATTCCTCTTATTTTTTCCTTCATTTAGAAATTACTGTGCACGAAAGAATGTATCTACATTCTGAATAATTCATATTGCTGAGAAATCATAATTCTGTGTAAACTACTGTAATCAACAAATGCATTGCCGAGTGGCATTAACATAGAACTAAATACACGTAAATCTCTGTACAAGTAAGTGACCATGTAGGTGGAATAACTGCAGCGAAGCATTCCAAACTACTGAGCGTAGAGTAACGCCAAACAAGACAACAGTCAAATTAACCCAAGATGAAGGGAAGGGTATGCAACACGACGGCAAATGAACAAAGAAAGGAACAAATAGCGTGAAGTTTCCAGATCGAGTCCGGGTAAGGAACCAACCCACAAACATTAAATACGAAATCAAGATTTCCAAACATATACATATATTGTAATTGCAGGTCTGTGCCAAATAAATAATTTACAGTCAAATTCATTACGAGGGTCGAAACCCTTTCCGCTTTAAACAAGCGTGACCAACAAATAATCGAGACCCATACATATTACACCGACGAGTAACCGAACCTACAAAGCCGAAGCTTACAGTAAACAAGTACAGACGCACAGTGCCATCAAAGGCCGAAGACGATAGGGTTTCTAAGGACTGTGACCATACGGAGCTACAGGCGGACTTAATGCTAAAACAAATAACAAACAGAAGGCATAGAGCTACCCGGGAGCATGAGGCCGTAGCTTGTTGCCCATGACCACAGTGTCGCCACCTGTAATAGACAACCAACGAAGCAACTGAGTTAGGGTTTGAGGGAAAAGCAAAACCCTGATACTTATAAGTCACCATAACCTTACCAGAAGGGAAATATAGTAAATAATGAGATAAGAGTTCACGAGGGGAGGTTTACTATACCTGAAGGTGGACGAATTCCATGTTCGCTGAGAACCCACCTGACCACAGAGGAGCCAGACAGGTTAGCAAAGACCCAAGAAGTGAAAACGAGATTACAGCAGGGAAAAACAACTTACCAGTTGGATGAAACGAATGTCCGACACCGACAGTAGCAGTCCTTCGAGCATACATTGTTCCTGAGCAGAACGAGGTCGTCCAGGCGGAGAAACAACCATAGAAACACCGCATGTGACCAAACAAATCAATAAACTCAGATAAAGAGCAAGTCGACAGAGAGACTCGAGGAAAACCCAATAACAGAGACGCGGACAGAGAAACCACTTACCAGTGCATACGAAAAACAAAGGTACCGACGGAGCCATGGTGGAAAACCACATTCTCAAGCAAGAAAACCACTAAACACGACCAAACATCGATGGTTTCCTCCAAGACAGAGCCGAGCCGAAACAGGTTGCAGAGCGACGAGTTCACCATACCAAAATGACCAGAAGCGCGAAATGCAACAACCAAAACAGGAACGGGAGGATTAGGGTTAACCTTTAATCGAGGCGGACAGGTGTAAGCTAGAGGAGAAGCGAAGTACCGGGAGGTAGGTCAGCAGGTACAGGCACCATTAATTACAGACCAAATAAAAAACGATTGCTAATCACATATAATCAACCGATCAAATCTGTAAGTACCGTGTTGGGTGAGCTGAGGAAGGGCCACGTGGACGGGCCACATCACCCTTGTTGATGGTTGATACTTTATGTAGACAATAAATGTCAATTCCTAGCTACTAGTTGGGTCCCCATGCTAGACGATTGCCATTAGCTTGCTTTTAATAGTTGAGTTAATTACTTCTTAGTTTATCTATGTTCTAGTTGTGGCTCTTGTTTATTGTTTTTATGATTCTTTGAATTATGGACTTTTAACTAATAGTTGCATTTTAGAGAGTGTTTTGTCCTAAGCCAAGTAGCATTTTTTAAGTTTCGATTAGCTTTTTTAACCAATAAACAATAAAATTTATACTAGAAAATGTTGTGGCCAAAGTAGATAGCTTGGTAATAAAAATATAGAAAAAATGGCCATGGATAGTTGTCCAAAACTCAAATCTATTTATCTAGGTTTCTCCTAAGTCTACTTTCCTTATTGCATCCTCTCATGGCTAAAAAAATGGTTAACTATCTTACATATTGATTAAGCAAAAATATTATATGACAAAATGTTTCATTTTTATTTTTGCAAAATAGTATTTTTTTCCATACACATGGCATGTGTCAACTTGCATATTCTCCTATGGCCTTACTCCAACCATGTCTAAGTGTTTCTTTTTCACAATTTTAGCTATAAGATTAATTTCTCCTTAGCCATATTCCATTTTAGAGCATATTATGACATTGTTGTTCTATGATGGGCTAAGAAAATCCCACAGAGTGAAGGGCTTGAATATTAGTTAGAGATATTAGGAAGAAGAGAAGTAGCAACTTCCAAAAGATAGTCAAGTTGTGTCACTATTCTACCAACCAATGAGTGCAACTTTACTCCAACCATGTCTAAGTGCTTCTCTTTCACAATTTTACCTATACAATTAATTTCACCTTAACCATATTCCATTTTAGAGCATCACAATTTTAGTTATAAAATTAGTTTCACCTTAGCCATATTCCATATTCCATTTTAGAACATATTATGACATTATTATTCTATGAAAATCATTAAAATAAACTAAAGATATTAGGAAAAAGAAAAATAACATCTTATATCATTATTCTAGCAACAAATGAGTGCAACAATTTTAACACATAAGACATCCACCTCTTTCTCCCATTCTCTAATTAACATAATATATTTTGTTATTCCTAATATGCAATTGTCCTTAATATTGTTTTCACATTATATCTACTATCCAAATGCATCTTTCCACTTATTCCATATAATGAAGTAGCTCAGGCATCTTTCCACTTATTCCATATAATGAACTAGCTCATTATGCTATAATACACTTCTCTAATGCCCGTTTCACAATAATTTGAACATCATTTCATAGCATTGAGCCCCACAATACAAAACAACCATTCCTATAGTCAGGGTTCGAATTTGGATTCTTTATTACCTGTCAAATAATTTGTTTTTAATGTTTTGGGTTTTTATGTTGGCCGTCAAGGAACGTTATGTCTAAAATTTTGCTCTTCAATCAAAATGTTTTGATAATTAATCGACCCTTCATCAATAAAGGTTTAATTAAAAAAATACTCTTCAATCACACCACTGTGTTAATTTTTCTCACATATTTATAATAAGAAAAAAACAGCGTGACCATGACTAAATGATTTGTTGAATCATAAAGGTTGTTTTACTCATGGATGGGATTCATAACTCCCAAACCATCGAGATTCAGTGCTTCTCCCAAACACATATACAAAAATTATGAGTAAATCTAGAAATCTATACTCACACCCAACTCATTGTTATTGCAATCAATCTACTCCTATTTTAATTTCTCAATTTTGATTTCTATTAGATAATTTAAATGTTACAATTTCAGTAAAAAAAAATAGATTTCTTTCACCAAATAAACAAAAACTTCAAAAAAAAAATTCCATCTTAAAAACTTTGGAGTTGACAAAAAACTATCCTCCACAATGCCCATCCTCTC
>APFE030160231.1:18032-30973 GCA_000404065.3 Pinus taeda
TGCCATATTTGATAGCTAAGATATTGTATAATATGTGTGTAATTATAAATTTTACATGTAATAACATTAATTATATATGGGGAATATATCGCCTAGGGCTCTGTTATAGGGTTTTTTCTACATAGTTGTTTATGGTTAGTTTTGTGGGAGTAGGTTTAGTCTTCTCTTTGAGTCAGATTGTCTCAAGAGTTCATAGGAATGCTAGTTTGACTGATAATCCCTCTCAAACTCCTCATCATTTGCATCCTTTTTAAGATCAACTAGAGGAAATGGAGATTATAGTCACTTAGAGAAATCATTGCTTGTAGCATTTTCGAAAAACAAAATTCTAGGGTGTTTCCTACCAAAAGTAATGTAAGATCCAAAGGATGAGGTCAGATCTAATAAGATTGCTGAATATGTCCAATATATGCAGGACCATGCTTCGAACTACAAGTTGATCAGATTATGACCTTTTGAAAAGTCCTTGATTGGTTGGATCCAAAATAATCAAACCTTAAGGGACAAATAGATATGGAGCTAGGGGAAAAAGGATATTTACAATAATTTCTTTCTAGCTTGGTGGATAGAGTGAGGGTTTTTTAAAGAGGGTCTTACTTTTTTAATAATTTCGGTCTTTTCATTCGATTAACGAAAGAGCGATACAATCCTAAGAAGGAATAATTCCTTGCTGCCCATGTATGGGTTCAACTCTTTTCTCTCCCAACGAAATATTGGGAGGAATAAATCCTTGAAGGCATTGGAAATGCCATTGGTAGTTTTATCAAGGTTTCTAAGGAAACTGACAAAGGGAGATATACATCCTATGCAAGTATATATTTCTATATAAATATTTCGCAACCACTCCAGCTTCAATAGACATTTATTATTAGAATAATTTTTGGAAACAAAAACTAGATTATGAAAATGTCTCATTTAGATGCAAGCATTGTTGTGAATATGGACATCTTTTTAGAGACTGTCCTATGATTGCAAAGGATTTACCAACAAATCAATCAGATTATGAAGATCAAGAGGGTTTTGAAAAATTCTCCTAAAGGAAAAGGAATTTGAGACTCACGGAGCCACAAATTTTGGTCAAAACCTTAGATTTAGAAATAATTTTGCATCTCTCTCCTCTCTAAACAAGACCCCAATGCAAGAACATAATCAATCAATCCCTCAAACAACTTCTAGAAGTACTCCCAAATATGCGATACCCCCAACAAAACCGAAGAAAAAGAATCCAGAAGGTAATCGACAAAATTCTTTGCCAAAGGAGCCAACTAGCTTAGTAATGGAAGAGCAGGAGACTCAAGACCTCCCAAACAACATGGATTTCGATTACTTTTGCATAGGCCTATCTTGATAAAGATCCACAATCCATGTCAGACCATCATATCAAGACTGTTTACAGGGAATGTCAAATCCAAGGGTCAAACAAATAACACTTAATTTGGTTTGAGTACTTCAAATCTCCATTTAGGATTTCATATAAAATCTTTCAAATACCCCTAAAGGATGGTCAAGGAGGATTGAAGAAAGGTATACAAGGGCATTAAGGCCTTGATCCAAGAAGATGGAGAAAATTTAGACAACTCAGGAAAAGTCATGCCAACGTTGGAAGCATTTCCTCCTCAACCAAAAAAACCTCGAAGTTTTCATCTTGAATCTTCATTCTATAAGTATGTAAATGTCAGACTGTCTGATAGTTTGTTGTTGATTAGTATATTTACTAGTACTTTTTGTGTATAGGCAAAAATTTGTAGTCCTTTTATGCTAAACCATAGTTTTTCTCTGATCATGAAAGGCTCTTCTAATTCACAAAAAAAATAAATACCATATATGTGTTTAAAGAAATCTTTATTTTATGTCTCCATTGTATTGGTTTTTAAGTTCCTACTTATATGAACCTACCTAGCATTAACCCACAACATGTGGAAGACATGTGGACTTTCCAGGTCCACAAGCTAAGACTCTTTCAAGCCCCATAAAGATCTACCTAAAGATATCCAAGGTACAAACACATGGTTGAAATTTAAATATGGATAGCTTTATATATACACTACATGCCTATATCTACACAATATATAAAATCCATCTCCATCACTTTATACATAGCTCACTTTTCGGTTTGGAATGTTTGTGTAGAAGTTTCAAAATATGTAGATAAATTAATAAATTCTTAATTGGTAATATTTACAGAAATACTACACCAATTTTAGGCATGGTCATATATATTACGCAAAAAAAATTAGGTTTTTATAAGCATTCAAATGAATGTTAGTATCTCTTTTCATTATGTTGAGTTCCTTTTCATTAATATTTTGAGTGGTTCGAGAATGATTAATACTAATTTGGAATGTGTTTAGCTTATTATATTTCTTTTTATTTTTTATGGTTGGATGGTCAAAGATGAATGACGTTTAGTTGGTTATAACATTGAATGACATTACTCATTCACTAAGGTTTCAATTCCCTCTAAGTATATATATTTTGGGGAATTAACGCATTTGTGCAAGCGAACCATTTAACGCAATTGAGATGAGGTGCAAGTTTTGGGTGACTTTGGTAAAACAAATACTGTTAGCCACAATTGCCTGGTTAGGTAGTGATTTTATAACATGTGAGACATATACACTTTATTTATCATATGTCATGTTGGATAGTCTCACTCATTTTCATCAACTGAAAGTGTTAAAAAATGAGCATGAGTTTTAACTGAGGCTTGTGGTTTAGTAGATGGATTCAAAACAAGGACGTTGAGTACCTAAGCACCATGGTTATGGTCTCCCTCAATATATTCCCAGAGGGCAATCTTTTGGCTTTGTATATGTTTTGGAATGTCTTTATAATTACTTAGTGGCCTTTGATTATAGGCATTCCTATCTAACATTGTGATTGCAAATAATAACCCCCATTTGGTAAGAAGTGGATGAATCTCAGCTCCCAAAAGATAATCGCTACCTATCCACTTAAATGTTTAGTATATAAAATCCATCACTCCTTACAAGGTTTATCTTAGATTTCCCAAATTTGAAGGATTACCTCTCAAGACGCACTAACGTATGAAAGACCATGCTTTTTAAAAATTCACTTTTACACTCATGGAAGCTCTCCTTCCTCTATACAAGGCCATGGCTTTTAGAGATTTTATTTTACACTCATGGAAGCCCTCCATCCTCTTTGAAAGGACACGTCTTTTAGATATTTGCTTTTACATTCATGGAAGCCCTCCATTTCTTACTTCTGTTTTGTCAAGGTAGCTTTGGTGTCAATGTTGAAGCTTCCACAAAGAGAACTTGAACCCTTTTAGGGTCAGGGAGGAAGATGGATATTATTTGGTCCATGAATGATATGTAGACTTAAGGGAGTGTGACCAAAGTTGAAAGATCTACATGCTTGGCTTTCTAAACCCTAGGGCATTTTCTTAAGGGATATAGAGGTGACTAATCAGATCATCAGGTAAAATCCTATTGAATACCCATCGACATTATGGTGCATTAAGGAAATAAACATCAAGAACTTATTCTAGACTTCATTTGCGATGGGTAGTTATATATTAAAAATGATGGCATAAAACTTCTATGATGGAGACTAATTTTTATTTTCATAATTATATTTAATTTTCTTTTTAAATAAAAAAAACATTTTTAAATTTCTTAATTTCTAATACATTTTTAAAAATACATTTGTTTTTCTCTTTTTTTGTTTCTATGATATAATATTAAACTACATAGTGTCTTTCATATGTTTCAACCAATAAAAATATTTATAATTTTTTTTTTCCTTTAACTATACTATTCTCATAACTATTTATTTTTTCAAAACAACATAATAAGTTGAGAAAATCTAATATATTTTTAAAATCAACTATAGTTATTGAAAATGTTCATGGAAATTGATTTTTATACTTCATGTTGTGTGAGGGACTATTAAGACATTATTATTGTTGTTAGATAGGTTTGGATTCTCCACTGCCACAATGCAGAATTACAATTAACAAAATATTTTAATCTACTAATCAGTAAAACCTAAATTGTCGAGATTCTAAACCTTAACACTAACTTGAATTCAATATTTTTACTTTAATTTAGTTATATTTAAACTAAGGGACGTGGACTAACTATGTAGCACTTGTTTCTATTTTATTAAGATAACTTTGGTGTCAATGTTGAAGCTTCCACAAAGAGAACTTGAACCCGTTTTGGGTCAAGGAGGGAGATGAATATTATATAGTCCATGAATGATATGTAGATTTAAGGGAGTATGGCCAAAGTTGAAAGCTCTACATGCTTGGTTTTCCAAACCCTAGGGCATTTTCTTAAGGGATATATAGGTGACTAACCCACATGCAAAGTGATGTTTTTCAAGAAGTTCATCTATTTAATTTAATTGAGACACGAGTGGTGGTAAGCAAGGTTCCATGGTTTGTGAGCAAAGTTGTCCTTTTATGAGGTTTAAAAATCCATGTTCAACTCTATATATTGAATTGTTTTCATTAGTCTTGATTTGGACAACACATCTTCCTCTTGGATATCAAAACATTAGATTTGACATAGCTAAATTGAGAATATTTTTGTGAGGTAAAGCTTGACTCGGTGAAATAGTCAAAGTTGCTCAGTTAAACGATGGTGGTTTTGGGCACATGGTTTTGATTGCCCCTGGTTTTGTGCTTATGGGTTGGATGTAGTGAAGCATTTAAAAAGCTTGAATACTTCATTGTAATATTCTAGGGAGGTGAGTGGTGAAGGCTCACTTGGCTAGTTTGGCCTAATTTTGGCCAAGGACACTAATAAGATTTTGTTAGATGGGTTTTCCCCATATTGGGGTTTTCCAAGATAAAACATTGTGTTTATGATTTTTGATTTGTTGTTGTTTGTTTTAATCTTCTCCCATTAAAATTATATTTATTTTCAGTAATTTTAACATGATATCATAAAAGAGACTAACACCTGCGGTAGATATCATAAAAGAGACTAACACCTGCGGTATTTGGTTTAACAACAATCATGAATCGTATCAGAGGAAAGGTATCATGGCCGGAAGAAGGAGATGGTGGTTGCAAAGGCCAACATTGAGGTCAAAGTTGTGTTGGGATGCCATATCATTCACCATATAAAGTCTCCATTCATAAGTGGTATTCCCACATTTATGATACTTTCCATAACAATTATACCACCAACTTTTGCTAAATGTACCTCTTTTACCTTGTGGTCAATTATGATAGATTTCTTATATTTTTAATGGTTAAACATGTCTTTCATATGATTTTATCAATGATGGTTTACTAATGTGGTTATATGGCCAAGAAACATGTTCGAGTATGAAAATTTCTATTTCTTTACCAACTCAGTAACAATTTGGCAATTCAGTACTTAGTTTTGTGTACCAGTTCAACAGTTCGGTACTCAATTCTGTACTTGAATGGAGAAAAAAGGTCAAAAATATAAAATATGCTTTTCTTTCTCAAAGCATGACATATTAGGTGTCACATGGGCTTAATATGCTAATGAAAGATTTGGAATATACCTAGCTCACACGTGTGGGATTCTAGCACATTTCTAGCACATGATTTAAGCTAGAGCCAAAAATAGGTAACATATTTGAAACTGCCATGTTATGCCTCGATTTCTATGCATATGGTGGTGAATTTAAAGAATATGGAAAATGACTTTTTTCAAAACACAACATTTTACTTGGATCTCAAATCGTTTCCGAAAATTCGATTTAAAAGTAACAACTAGTTCTTCGAAGCAGATTTGTACAAAATTTAAGAAAAACCCACATTGGCAAAAGTACCTAAACAATCATATTTGGGCGCAATTTCTGAGGCCATGGAATTGAATCAGGAAATCCCAAGAGAGGTTTTGTTGATAGTATGACAAATTATTTTTCATAGAAAAAAATCCTCAAAATACATCTTGGTCAAGAAGATATGACTGTTTCCTGAACACCAATTTGTATAAAATTACACAAAAGTCATATTTTTTAGATTTTCCTCTAAAGTTGTAAATTCGTTTTCTAAGTTTAGGTGATTGCATCTTATCCTTCCTCGATAGATTTTATGTATAAAAAAGCCTCAAAGGGTAGAGAGAGGGAGGAGAGAACACATGGATGAATTTGTCATTATTATACCTACCACAGGCAATGTATAACACATTCAGTTTGACTAGCTATTGGTTGTGTTTGACCAAAATAAATTTGCATGTCCTCCATAGTTTGACATTAATAGTTGAATTTTATTAATTTTTCATAATATTTAAATTTATTTATTTAAAATGTGATTGGTTCAGTTCTTATAACTCTTATTTTGTCATCATTACTTGGGTACATATGTAATTAATAAAAAAAACAATGACTTTTGTACATCTCACCCTCCACTTTGTAATAAAAGCACTGGTGTCACATCATTCTATATCTATTTGTAATAAAAGTATTGGTGTCACGTCATTCTATATCTATCAAGAATGCGAATGAATTAATTTATTCTAAGAACTCGACCGTTGCTATTAATTTAATAGAAGTTTTATTAGGTAGCTTTAATCTTTTTGCACACGCTTATATCTCACCCTCCACTTTGTAATAAAAACACTGGCGTCACATCATTCTATATCTATTTGTAATAAAAATATTGGTGTCATGTCATTCTATATCTATCAAGAATTCTAATGAATTCTTTTATTCTAAGAACTCGAGCGTTGCTATTAATTTACTAGAAGTTTTATTAGGTAGCTTTAATATTTTCGCACACGCTCCTCCAATCCAACCCACACCAACCCCTAGGAAGCCTTGTAAAATTATGAGAACCATTTATTTTTTGGAAAGATAAATCAATAAGATTAAATAAATTGTTATGTACACTATCTCACAAATATAACAAGATTTACTCAATTAATTGAAATTTTAAATCTTGTTATTATGCAAAACTACTTTTAATTTGAATAATATAGACCTATCACTATCACTATAATAATATCTAAACAATTAACATCTAAACAATTAACAATATTTTTGAATTTTATTGAAATATTAAAAAGCAATGTGAATCTAATTAATATAGAGATCTATTTATTATAGTAAATATATAATTATTTTATTTATTTATTTTTAGTTATTTTTAATATATTACTAATTCTGGTTAATTTAGGATTCTACCCATTTATTTATTTTAGATTATTATTAGTTTAGATTTCACTCATGCAAGTTATAATATTTAACATTGAGAACTAATATTTATTTTTCAATATTATAGAGAAATTTATTTTTCAAACATTTAATTCGACCAAAACTTGAAGGCCTTATGGTAGTCTTTGCCCAATATAATGCCATGTACATAATTGCCTCACTTTTTTTGGTCGTTATTTCTGAATGCAATTACAATATTCATGCCATATTTTTAGATATTTGGGCGATAAAATTTCAATATTAACTCTTTTAAAATTAAAATACTTGAAAATAACTCATACTCACATAAATAACATATTTACAATTAGTTATAGGGACAACATATAAATAAAAATATACTTATCAAGAGTTATTGCCCACCATTATTCATGCGTTTTCCAACCCTTTAACAAATATGAGTAAAAATGTAAATACACAGAGTCAGAATTTATGCAAGGGAATTGATTTTTCCATTTCATATTCAATTTGGAATTGATTTTTCCATTTCATATTCAATTTGGAATTAATTTTTCCATTTCATATTCAATTTGCAAATTTTTTGAAAGCATAATTACCATGTGAATGACACTAACCACACACTTGTTGTATAGAGTTGATAGGAATAGTTCAATTGACAGACATAGCATTATGAAGTATTGTGTAAACCATGAAATTCAAAGTTCAAATCCTAGTAATAATAATAATACTTTGGCAAAGATTTAAACACGAATATTGCAAACTCAAACCAAAGTTAAACAAATATTGCAAATACAAACCAAAAATAAAATTTACAACATTTAAGAGATTAAACACTTAATACTTGCAAGTGAGTAAACAAAATTTCACTAATTAAAAATCACAATTGTAATTTAATTCTTACATGAAATAATTAATAGTCATAAGTTTTTTTTTCTTTGGGGTATAAAAGTAAGGAGATGTAAAAATATAGCATTTAAGATTACATTAATCATATTAATGTCTTAATTTAAATAGAGGTATGTAATATATTATAGAAAAAACATTGTGTTTAAGATAAAAACACTAATAATTTTAAAGTGATTGTTAATAATAATAATTTTTTTTAATAAAGATTCTGATATATGGTTGATTATTATTTTTTAGCTTTAATAAATTAAATATTCATAATAACAAAGCTCTATGTTTAGCAAATTTAATTCTTGCTCTTAATTATGCATTAAGTAAATCCATATAGTCTTTCTAGAAGCTTAAGAGAAAAAGTATCTCATGCAACCATTATGTTATGAACCATTTTGAAGGTACTTATTAACTTTACAATAATTATTTAGTATAAAGATATATTTTAACTTAATTGAAAAACATCTAATCAAATTTTAGGCAAAATTAATTAAAAAACAACTAACTAATTCTTGAAAACTAATTAGAAAATAAAATCACAAAAAACTCAAAAACTCAAATATTCAAACTACTCCTATAATTTATACATTATATTTCAAGAGATAAAGACTAAAGAGTTTTCTTCTTTTTAAAAATAATTTATTTTTCATAAAGGTTAAAAAGAGAATGTTTAAATTACTCATATAATTTGCACATATATTTGAAGAAATAAAGACCAACCTAGATCCATTTTAAATCCGAATCTATCTAGGGTCTGAGAGAGATTTAAGCTCTTATTATTTTTATTTTTTAAAATTTTAGTAATTCATTAAATATAAGAGTGACCATGGAATTATATATATAATGGTTAAATACTTTATATCTTTAATTTTTAATATTTATAAAATATTTTTTCAAATTCAATAATTAAGATTATTATTTTTAAATTCAATCATTTTAGTCCGCTTGGGGTAGCTCAATTGGCAATGGCCGTGGAAATGAAGTCTCATCGAACCAGAAGTCTTGGGTTCAAATCTTGTGCTATCCCCTCGATCGGGGTGAGAAGTTGGACATGATGAAGATGTAGTCCTACCAAGCTTACAATTTTTTTAAGTCTCATCGAACCAAAAATCATGGGCTCAAATCTTGTGCTATCCCCCCATCGGGGTGAGAAGTTGGACATGATGAAGATGTAGTCCTGCGAAACTGTTGGACATGATGAAGATGTAGTCCTACCAAGCTTAGAAAAAAAAATAAAAAAAAATATAAATATAAAATGATTATAGTCTAGGCAGAACATCCAATGGCTATATTTGACTAGACAATGACTATATTGCACTGGTAAGCTAGAATGGCTAATAGTTATATTTGACTAGGAGGCTATATTTGACCAGACAACGAATATATTGAACTTGTAAGCTAGAATGACTAATAGCTATATTTGACTGGGAAACAACTAACCGGACAGGACCAAGGGATATGGATAGGAGAACATTATGGTTAAAAAGTTAGTAATTCAGTTAAATGCCTATTACCACATTTAAATATAAATTAATTAATGGGAAATAATTAGTTATTGAAATGACCTATATTGAAGTAATATAAATAAATCTTTAGTTAGTTAGTTTAAAATCAAATATAAACTAGATAATGTATGTATTCAATATGAACTAAAAATATTACATATATATATATATATATATAAACTTACATAATTAACTAATTAGTAAACTAATGGATCACAAAAGCTTAAATTCAACAATTGAATCCATATATACATATATATTCAGTTCTGATGCACTGTTCATCATGTCCTTTCCATGGTAGGACTTGATATTATTAAATAATGAATCCATACAGGCGAGGACAATTTTTATGATAGAGGAAGAATGACATGTTATAGAGTTTTGAGAATGCTTATCTCCGCAATTTTTAAGAAAATTTAAATTGGAAATTTCTCCGCAATTTTTAAGAAAATTTAAATTGGAAATTATTTTGCCCTGGATAATCTTAATTTCTCGAATTCTGATGCGCTATCCATCATGTCCCTTCCATGGTAGGACTTGATATTATTAGATAATGAATCCATTCAGGTGAGGACAATTTTTATGATAGAGGAGGAATGACCTGTTATAGAGTTTTGAGAACCCTTATCTTTGCAATTTTTAAGAAAATTTAAATTGGAAATTAGTTTTGCCCTGGATAATCTTATTTTCTCGAATTCTGATGCGTTGTCCATCATGTCCCTTCCGTGGTGGGACTTGATATTATTAAATAATGAATCCATATAGGTGAGGACAATTTTTATGATAGAGGAGGAATGACCTGTTATAGAGTTTTGAGAACCCTTATCTCTGCAATTTTTAAGAAAATTTAAATTGGAAATTAGTTTTGCCCTGCATAATCTTAATTTCTCGAATTCTAATGCGCTGTCCATCATGTCCCTTCCATGGTAAGACTCGATATTATTAAATAATGAATCCATACAAGTGAGAACAATTTTTATAAGAGAGAAAAATAACCTATTATGGAGTTTTGAGAACCCTTATCTTTGAAATTTTTAAGAAAATTTAAATTGGAAATTAATTTTGCCTTGAATAATCTTACTTTCTCGAATTCAAATTAATACCTTAATTGTATATACGTTAATTATATATACGTTAATTGTATATAGCTTTTATATTTTGATACGTTAATTGTATATACCTTTTGTTAAACGGCCCCTCCAATGTAAATTGAGAAACGTCATCTATGTTATCATATGTCTTCCAAATTGTTTTAACCTGCTTTCCTTAAAGCGCTGGTCTCCACAAAGTTCTCATAACACTTTATGGTTGAATTAATCATCATTCAACTTATAAATATAAGAGAGAATAAATACCAAATGGACGACACGGTTGTTGAGAAAATGTTACCACATACGTCACTGGTTGCGTGATGTTATTGGTCTTTGAAATGATACCCCTTTAACCATTAGGTTTGGAATCTAGATTAAAAATTTAAATACGACTATTTATAATAATAAAGCACAAAATTAGACATATAGATATTTAAATTATATTTATAATAACAAAACACAAAATTAATGAAAATAAAATAAAAAAAAATTATAATTAATGGATGAAAAAAAATAAAAATTTTATGTGAAAATAATTTTATTTAGTCAAAATAAAAATAAAATAATAAAAAAATAATGTTAATTTTTTTTTGGTTTTGTCTCATGGTATAAGAATCTAGGGAATTGACTCATGATATTTATGTGGAATATAGCCTATTTAAAGGGGGAATTAAACTAACTTAGATTCATTTTAACTCTAGATCTACTTAGCACCGAGAGGGATCAAATCTCTTGAGATGCAAACTTCTTTTAGAGTGAAAAGAGTTTTGATCCCTCTTGGCGCTTGGTAGGTTAAGATGGATCTAGGCTAGTATTAAAAAAAGCTAATAATAATAATAATAATTATTATTATTATCCTAATAACATTTGATTTAACTTCTTTTTACTCACATCAACTTGGTTCGTAAAGGTAACATTAAGTTTTATGATCAAACTTATAAACAAATTCTTAAAAGGAGTAGCTTTGCAATGCTACCTTATAATGACAAATAATACTTGACATTAGCCATATCTATATCCAAAGGGCTGACGCATATGGAAGCCCTTGTCGATGGTTGATACTTTATGTAGCCAATAAATGTCAATTCCTAGCTACTGGTTGGGTCCCCATGCTAGACGATTGCCATTAGCTTGGTTCTAATAGTTGAGTTGATTACTTCTTAGTTTATCTATGTTCTAGTTGTGGCTCTTGTTTATTGTTTTTATGATTCTTTGAATTATGGACTTTAGCTAATAGTTGCATTTTAGAGAGCGTTTTGTGCTAAGCCAAGTAGCATTTTTAAAGTTTTGATTAGCTTTTTTAACCAATAAACAATAAAATTTATACTAGAAAATGTTGTGGCCAAATTAGATAGCTTTGTAATAAAAATATAGAAAAAATGGCCATGGATAGTTGTCCAAAGCTCAAATCTATTTATCTAGGTTTCTCCCAAGTCTACTTTCCTTATTGCAACCTCTCATGGCTAAAAAAATGGTTAACTATCTTACATATTGATTAAGCAAAAATATTATATGACAAAATATTTTATTTTTATTTTTCCAAAATACTATTATTTTCCATACACATGGCACGTGTCAACTTGCATATTCTCCTATGGCCTTACTCCAACCATGTCTAAGTGTTTCTTTTTCACAATTTTAGCTATAGGATTAATTTCTCCTTAGCCATATTCCCTTTTAGAGCATATTATGATATTGTTGTTCTATGATGGGGCGAAGAAAATCCCACAGAGTGAAGGGCTTGAAGATTAGTTAGAGATATTAGGAAGAAGAGAAGTAACAACTTCCAAAAGATAGTGAAGTTGTGTCACTATTCTACCAACCAATGAGTGCAACTTTACTCCAACCACGTCTTAGTGCTTCTCTTTCACAATTTTAGCTATAAAATTAATTTCACCTTAGCCATATTCTATTTTAGAGCATCACAATTTTAGTTATAAAATTAATTTCACCTTAGCCATATTCCATATTCCATTTTAGAACATATTATGACATTATTTGTTAGGCCAGGCAGTAACTCCATAGGGCAGAAATAAATTTGACTATATTATTCGATCAGGTAGGTCCTCATTATATACATGAGGGAGAGACTGTTCAGTTCGTCTTCCGATGACTGTTCATATTTCCTATCTATCTATTTACAATAATTCACCCAATCACAAGGATTAGGTGTCAACATTCCCCCCCTTATTCTGAAGGGATGTTGGTGAGTCCAAGCATCATTCTGAATTGTTCAAGCTTTTCCCTTCCAAGTTCTTTGGTGAAGATGTCTGCAATTTGCTCATTTGTGGAACAATGATGGAGATGGATTGTTTTGGCCTCA
>APFE030160231.1:37548-80485 GCA_000404065.3 Pinus taeda
CTTTTGCTTTTGTTTAATTAATTTTTTTTTTACTTCGATTATAACAAAATACGTAAATGACCATAGAAACATAAATATAATATAAGTAAAAGTTTATTTCTTTACCTATTATTTTAAATGGTAGAGTTTTTCTTTAATAATAATGATGAATTAATCTATATTTACATATAGCAATTAATTATTATCTTTTCTTTATATTTACGTATAGTAATTAATGTTATCTTTATTAATTGATTAGAAATATAAATTAATAAACTTTACTTTTATATAATTATATATTATATAAAAGGAATACCATATTTGATAGTTAAGATATTGTATAATATGTGTGATTATAAATTGTACACGTAATAACATTAATTTTATATGGGGAATATATCGTCTAGGGTTCTGTTATAGGGTTTTTTTCTACATAGTTGTTTATGGCTAGTTTTGTGGGAGTAGGTTTAGCCCCCTCTCTGAGTCAGATTGTCTTAGGAGTTCATAGGAATGCTAGTTTCACCGATAATCCCTCCCAAACTCGTCATCATTTGCATCCTTTTTAAGATCAACTAGAGGAATGGAGATTATAGTCACTTAGAGAAATCATTGCTTGTAGAATTTTCGAAAAATAAAATTCTAGGGTGTTTCTTGCCAAAAGTAATGTAAGATCCAAAGTATGAGGTCAGATCCAATAAGATTGCAGAATATGTCTAATATATGCAGGACCATGCTTCAAACTACAAGTTGATCAGATTATGACCTTTTGAAAAGTCCCTGATTGGTTGGATTCAAAATAATCAAACCTCGAGGGACAAATAGATATGGAGCTAGGAGAAAAAAGGATATTCACAATAATTTTTTTCTAGCTTGGTGGATAGAGTGAGGGTTTTTTAAAGAGGGTCTTACTCTTTTAATAATTTTGGTCTCTTCATGGGATTAAGGAAAGAGCGATACAAACCTAAGAATGAATAATTCCTTGCTGCCCATGAATGGGTTCAACTCTTTTCTCTCCCAACGAAATATTGGGAGGAATAAATCCTTGAAGGCATTGGAAATGCCATTGGTAGTTTTATCAAGGTTTCTAAGGAAACTAAGAGAGGGAGATATACATCCTATGCAAGGATATATTTCTATATAAATATTTCGTAACCACTCCAGCTTCAATAGACATTTATTATTAGAATAATTTTTGGAAACAAAAACTAGATTATGAAAATGTCTCATTTAGATGCAAGCATTGTTGTGAATATGGACATCTTTTTAGAGACTATCCTATGATTGCAAAGGATTTACCAACAAATCAATCAAATTATAAAGATCAAGAGGGTTTTGAAAAATTCTCCTAAAGGAAAAAGAATTTGAGACTCACGGAGCCACAAATTTGTGTCAAAACCTTAGATCTAGAAATAATTTTGCATCTTTCTCCTCTCTAGACAAGACCCCAATGCAAGAACATAATCAATCAATCCCTCAAACAACTTCTAGAAGTACTCCCAAATATGTGATACCCCCAACAAAGTTGAAGAAAAAGAATCCAGAAGGTAATCGACAAAATTCTTTGCCAAAGGAGCCAACTAGCTTAGTAATGGAAGAGCACAAGACTCAAGACCTCCCAAACAACATGAATTTGGATGATCCATGTCCGTTGATTACTTTTGCATAGGCCTATATTGATAAAGATCCACAATCCATGTCAGACCTATTACTAGGCATCTCCGAGATACAACCTAGGAGAGTTTCCTGGAGAGCTCTGGGGATGAAAGCCTCCTTGTGAGGTTTTAAGAACTGTATACCACTGCCTTTCGAGTAAGACCAAAAATCACAACTTCCTCCTAGTGTTCCATTGGGCATGGAGTCTATTCTACATAAATAAAAACTGAAAGACATATTTACACTGTCAAGGCTTTAAAACCTTAAACGAAGTAAAGTTTCAAAAACCGACCATTGACTGGGCCATCAAAAACACCTTCCCCCTCTAAATTTTGCAGAGTGAAAGTATTGTTCATCTGAGCTCGAGCAATGACAAATGGCCCCGTCCATAAGGCATCAAATTTACCGTGGTTTCCCTTCTTTTCCTTCAATGCATCCCATTTGAGAACCTAGTCACCGGCCTGAAAACTGTCCATATTTGCTTTTTTATCAATGACCTCCTTGATCTTCTTTTAATGCGCTACGAACTTCTCAATCAGTTGATCCCTGACCTAGTGAACTTCAACCAAGTCACTCATCCTTCTTTCCATGTCATTTTCCTCATCATGCTCCTCTTGCAAGAATTTAGCCACAGGGAGGATCAATTGGATTGGAAAAACGGCCTCAGTACCATACACTAGCTTGAATGGAGAGTTCCCGATGGATTTCTTGGTGGTAACTCTGTTAGCCCACAACGCAAACTTCAACTTGGAGTCCCAGTTCCGTTTGTTATCTTCCCGCAATTTTCTGATTATCCTTACCAAGCTTTTATTGGATGATTGTGCCAAGCCATTGCCTTGAGGATAGTATGAGGTAGAATGCACTAATTTAATTCCCATTGATTCACACATGTCTACCAATTTCTTTGCTCTGAAAGCTGCTGCATTATCAGTAACTATCTTGGTTGGGCAACCGAATCTAGTAGAAATATTCTCAGTTAAGAACTTCATGACAACCCGGTGATCAACCTTCTTAGTGGGTATGGCTTCAATCCATTTGGTAAAATAGTCAGTGGCTACTAAGATCCACCGATGTTGGGTGCTGGAATGTGGATTAATCTCCCCTATGAAATCTAAACCCCACTGCTAGAAGGGACCATTGGTGTGTATTGGCTTCAGGGGCAAAGATTTCAGCTGTTGCCTTCCTGTAAACCTCTGGCATTTGTCACACGACTTCACAAATGAAAACACATCAGAGAATAGAGTAGGCCAATAATACCCAACCCTTAGAATCTTGTGGGCTATGGTTTTCCAATAATGATGCCCTCCATAGATGCTAGAATGAAACTGGTGCATGACTTCCATAGATTGTTCTTTGTCTAGACATCTCAAGAGGATTCCAGATGGGTCTCTCCAATAAAGTAGGGTCTTATTAATACAAAACTTGGCTGCTCTAAGCTAAGCCCTGGAGGGACTTCTAGCTTCAACAAGAAATGAGATATACTGGAATACCACTCACAAGTAGCCAAATTTTCAACCAATGACTGGTTCTGCCCTTGTTTTTCTGTTGCCTCCTCTGCTGGTTCAACACCTGGATTTACATCTATGCAATTAATGTCCAGCAGGCTGCAATTTTCCTCAGCCATAAGCTGAGCTAGGCCTTGGCCTTTGACAAGCTTGGTGGGATTTACCTCTATGCTGAACTCTATGAGTTTCACAATCCATCTGGCCCTTCTTCCATCAACATCTGGTTGGGTTAGGACATCCTTTACCGAAGCCGAAGGTACATAGGCAACCACTTTGGAGTGCAGGATGTAGATTCAGAATGCCTTTAAGGACTTTATAAGAGTATATGCCTGTTTTTCAATGAGGTCATACCTTAATTCAACATCCCTCAAAGTTTTGCTGAAGAAGGCCATTGGGTGCTCTATACCTTCATCATTTTTCTGCAACAAGACTGCTGCAAGTGTATCATAAGAAGCAAAAGAGAAAATATAAAACTCCTTGGTGTAGTCTAGGCTGATTAAGGTGGGAGCCTCAATGATAACTCTTTTAATGGCTTCGAAAGATCTTCTCGCAGCCTCTACCCATTTTATCTCTGACCCCTTCTTTAGCATGGAGGTGATGCGCTTCACTAGTTTTGCAAAATTTGGAATAAACCTCCTCACAAAGTTAATCTTACCCAAAAAAGATTGAATGTCCTTTTTCGACCTTGGGATGGACAATGTCTGTATTGCTTGAACCCTTTTTGGATTAATCTTGATACCTGCAGCAGAAACAATATGTCCTAAAAGTTTGCCTTCTTCTAGAGCAATCTGTGATTTCTTGGGATTTACTGAGATTCCAAACCTTCTGCACTTAAGGAACACCTTCCTTAGATGCTGTAAATGATCCCTGTGGCTGCTGGAGAAAACTATTATATAATCTAGGTAGATCAGGATGAACTTGTCCTTTTCTCCCACAAAGGCTATGTCCATGGCCCTCTGAAAAGTAGCCCCAACATTCATCAATTCAAAAGGCATCTTGGAGTACATGAAAGTGCCCCAAGGAGTCGTGAAGGCAGTCTTCTCTTGATCCTCTCAGCAACCTGATTGTAGCCTGAGAAATCGTTTAAGAAAGACATGACTCTAGCCCCTGAAACTTTTTGTAGCAAATGTTCCATCTTGGGCAGGGGGTAGTTGTCTTTCTTAAAGCACTTGTTTAGATTTCTGAAGTCAACACAAAGCCTAATTTCTCCATTTTTCTTCCTTACTACCACCAAGTTAGCTACCCATTTTGAATACATTAGGGGAACTATGATCTTGGCAGCCAACAATTTCTTAATTTCTTTTTCAAACAAAGGTAGTAATAGAGGACTGATAGTCTCAACTTCTACTTAGAAGGGATGGTGTCTTTCTCTTGTGAAATCTTATGCTGGATGATGTTTTTGTCATAAGTCTTAAGGTCACTATACTCCCAGGCAAATACATCAGCAAACTGCTTCATCAGGGTGCAATATTCAGAGCTTTGGGCAGTAGACAAGTGGGTGGACAGGTTTATGTACTTTGGATGATCTGGACTCCATATATTGTGTCTACAGACTCATTCTCTTTCTGAGCAGGCTTATAAGGCACATCATTATGATCAAATAGCTTCTCTAGAGGCACCAACCCTTACTAGGCAGTTGTACAATGTTGTGTTGACCAATTTTGTTTCTCAGTTGGGACTGATGGCTTTCCCCTATGGCTTCATTCTCTTGATCAATTTACATTTCAGAGAATTCATCAATGACTTGTAGAAACCTATTGAGTTCATCATCATCTTCAAAGACTTTCCAATACTTGACATTGTCAGGCAATGACGGTCTGTATTTCACTTGGACTTCATAAGTCAATCTAGGAGGCAGAGGAGGGACGAAAATACTAGCAGACACAGGAAGGGAATCAGCAAGCTGATTCTTAGCCCTAGGGATGTATGAAATACTAAATCTATTGAACGAATCCTTGAGCTTCCATACCTCATCTTTGTATGCTTTCAGCCTAGGATGCCTTGCCTAGAATGTCTTATTCACCTGTTGAATAATAAGGTCTGCATCTCCAAACACCATCAGATGTTTGATGCCCATTTCTTTAGCAACATTCAAGCCTAAGATCAAAGCCTCATATTCTGCTATATTATTTGTGACTTGAAAAGTCAGTTTGAAAGATAAATGTATGCATTCTTGTGTGGGGGATATGAGAACTACACCCGCTCCTGCAGCTTCCCTAGAGCAAGCTCCACCAAAGAACATGTCCCAAATTTGTGGGCCTTCTTCCATCAACATTTGACAAACTAGTTTCCTGAGCTGCATGGAGGCCAACTTGGATTCTTCAATTTGGAGGATACAGGCTCCAAAATCAGTGTCAATGGCATAGATGGGGTGATTAGTGGGATTCTTCTCATCACTGATGATATAATCTAACTGATCTTCCCTGTATAATCTCCTACTCTCACCTCCAAAAGCTAGGACAATAGCATAGGATAGATCATTTTGTAACGTTCCGCCAATCTTTTGATCCATCCCTTGGAAAGAAGCATGCCAAACTTGGGGGGACATATGATACTACTATATCCATCATCATGCTCTTCATAGGCAGCTGAGATAAGGTGATGGCTAGATCTTTGATTAGCCCCAAACATTTCACCTTTCTAGAATCAAAAGAAAACAAATCATGATAAGGCCTAGTGATGTCAAGGCCTAACTTGTCCATGACGGCCTTGGGCATTAGATTATGGCTGGCACCTGTATCCAACAAGCAATTGTGAAGGATTTTGTCATGAATAGTCAAGGAGACATAGAATGATGGGGAATTGTCATCAGAAGGTTCCGTCATTGGGCTAAGAACAACTGCAGGTTTGTCATCTTGTAAATTCACATAGTCGTTTGATGTTTGTGTGGCCTTAAGCTCAAGGGCCTCAAGGATGGGTCTCTTAAAGGCTTCATTCTTCACCAGTTCAACCAGAGGTATAGGTATTTTCAGCTTCTGGATTTCTGATTCAAAACTGAAAAGAGAAGGGGACTTGTCAGAACCTCTTACCTCTTGAGCTAGAGCTTTGAGAATGATGGGATCAGCTGGTGGTTGTTTTTGCTTGTTAGCTTGCTGTATTACAGGGACATCAGTTCTTTAAACATTGGTTTCCTTGGCATTGTTCATCTTCGACCTCAAATTATATCTTTGCTAATATTCAGTTTGTAGAACAACCCCACCATCCCATTCATGGCTGGTCTAGTCCTTGAGTAACGACTCTGCATAGGCAGCCAAGGTAAAAAAGGAAGCACTGCCTTTGTCTTCCATACAATGGATCTCATCATCTTCTTCGAACTGCTCTTCTTCCATGACTACATTCTGGAAAGGGGTATTCACTCTTTGGTCTTCATTGGCATCTTTGCTGCTTTGCATAATCTGCAACTGCTCATTGGCTCTTCTATATGGATTTGGATTTCTAGGAGCAAAAATATTAGGAATTCTTCCCTTCACAGGGTGTTGTTCCATTTTTAATTTTGAGATTTCAGAGGCTAGTGACTCTATCATCTTGGTCATCTTATCTATCTTGGGGTCTGAAGATGAGGAAGATTCACCCCTCTATCTCCTTCGGTCAACATGTCCCTTGAGTTTCTCTGCAGCCATAATGTTGGACTCTACCTCCAAGGCTACATCCTACATTTCAGCCAAAGAAACACATCTTCTCTCCCTCAATAGTAGACAAAAATTAGAATCGAAGGCATTGGCATAGGTAGGGGTGGGTTTCTCTTCAGCTGGTATCTTGCTGTACATGCGGTTAAACCTTTTATTGAAATCAGAAAGTGACTCCCCATTTTTCCTTTTCAGGTTCCCAAACTCAGTATGGTAGTAGAGCAGGTCTTTTTTATCCCCCCAATGCTTTAGGAATACATTATATAAGGCCTCACTATCTGTTATAGATCTAGGGGTCAATTCTCTAAACCACTTTCTGGCCTCTCCATCTAGGCTTTGGACAAATACTCTCATCCACATGTCATCTTCACTAATGTCTAGATTATCAGCATAACTATAAAAGGACTCAAGATGTTCTTCAGCTGTAACTCCTTCAGTCCTAGTGAACTTAGGCATGTATCTCTGATATTCTCTAGTAGGCATTATAGTGGGCAGTACTAGAGGTCCATACCTAGCAGCTATGATTCTTTCCATTTTGGTGAGTGCTTGTGGACCTGCCATAGCTGTGGTGGATAAAAGAGTACTGGCAGTCTGAGAGGTAGGGAGTTGAGGAGTGATTGACAGGACGAAAGGAATATGATGGATAGGGTGTGAGGTTTCCTTTGGGCTTAAAGCAAAAGGAGAACCTAAAGAATGAGCTTTATGAATCTTTGAGAGTTTTTCTTCACTGCTAGTGTTAGAGGCTATTCTATCAACATGTATTTGTTCTGTTACAAGCCTTTCTTGCAGAGATATAGAGGATTGCTTAGATTTACTTGATCCTGATGCTCCTTTATGTGATACCTTTCTTTCTTTGATGATATTTTCAGGGTTAGGTACTGGGTCAGCTGGTGACTTCTGAGGTTTTCTCCAAGTATGCCTCACAAACTGAGCCAGAACTATGACGTGGAGTTGTCAAGAGATTCAACCTCCATTAGAGTCGCCAGATAGATGATTACAAAAAAAAATGTGTCCCAACTTTGTCTATCATCAAAGTTGGATCTGTGTCGTCTCCCAGGGAAGTTGAGCTTCAATCTCCTCCCCCCAGCAACGGCGCCAATTATGTTAGCTCTCCAGGAAACGCTAATAGGTTGTATCTCGGGGATGCTTGGTAACATATAATCTTCAATATTGTTCTAGGAACTATTGGAATAGGTGGTGGTTTGGTTCAAGCCAGATAACCACTTCAACTCTGTTTTCACTCGAGACATGCATGAACACGCTCAGCCTACAAGGCTTTAGACCACTAACGCTCAACGATTTGCAGATTAAGTGAATAAATGAAGAATACTAACCACACCAGTAGATGCATACATAACATATGATGGCCAACTGCAGCCAATGAATGAAGCTTGCAACTCTAATTTATCTAAGCAGAGATAAGATGACAGTTATCTAGCGTTAGATACAAAAGAAACATAGATGACCTATTCAGTAGCAAATCCAATTCACCAATGTAGAGATAAGTTGACAGTTATCTAGCATTAGACATAGGAGGAAGCATGAATAAACCTATCCAGGTGCAAGTTTAGAATAGAGGGAAAAGGGACATTGAACATATAACATCAAAAGAAGCTTGTATTACTGAAAATGAAGATGAGATGCTGCAAGGAATAGAGTGTCTATAGTCTCCAGAAGTTGAACCCTGATTACATCTTACTTTCAACTATTTATAGCTCTTTACAATGCTCTCCAGACCTTTAGGGTTGGAGGTGTCTTAATCTATCCCTTGTTGTCTTTAATTGCTTGATTGCATACAAGGACACAATTCTCCTTCCATCACGAAAACCGTAATTAATCCTGGTATAACACTGCCTTGTTAGGTGGTTGGCTTGATTGTGCCGGTGAGGCTCCATGACTGTTTAATTTAGTTTGCAGAGATCGTGCTGTGTCCTTCTTCCTTTAGCCATGCTTTCTATTAATTCGGTTTAGCGGCCTGATTGTCATAATACTGACAGAGTTGACCACCTTCTTCCCCGGGTAACTGATGGGAAGTGAAGTATGAGGTGCATGGGTGGGAGGATGTGTCAAATCGGACGGATGGAGAAATGATGGAGTGGAGGAGGGAAAGCGGGAGTGATCATGAACGAGGGCCATTGGATCATGGGGAAGGCATGGTGGAGATTAGGCGCGGGAGGTCTGTGGTGGTGGTGGAAGCGGAACATGTTCGGGCCATTTGATCTCGGGTGAGCATATCAGACGGCTATCGGGTGGAGGAGATACGCGGATGATAACGCTCGGGGGTGGTTTTGTTTGGGCGGTTATGGTTTCTATCGGAAGGGCATTGGGTGGTAAGTGGTAAATGGCGCGTCCGCCCGATTCCATTTAGTGGATGACATGTAGCATCGGAGGAGAGAGAAAAACCGCCCTTATCGGGTGGGTATTCCTCTCGCTCGTTGCTTGCGTGATATGAGAGACAACCGTTAGATCTGGTGGGGGTGATCTAACGGCGAGGAACGATCGGGCATGTTTTGTTGATTGGGTGAGATGTGAGCCGTTAGATCGGTGGGGAAAGATCAACAACAGAGGGACACAAAGGTACGAGGGGTCCTTGGGAAATGTGTGGAGGGTGCGCATGGGCAGAAAAGTAAGGTTTTTTTTTTTGGGTGTTTTTGAGTTAATTTATTTAGGCTTAAGGCGAAAAGAGGATTTCGTTGGGATGTGAGCGTTGGGTTAGGAAATGAGCGGAATGAATGGTAAGTGGAAGAGAGAGGAAAATGGGGTAGTGGCCCATGTGGGGCCCTCTTTAAGACAACAAAGCAGACCATGTCCTTCCTTTAGCCTTCAAAATGTCAACGCTACACCTCAGGGCTAACACTGGCTCCTTCTGGGGATGAAAGCCTCCCTGTGAGGTTTCAAGAACTGTAGACCACTGCCTTTCTAGTAAGACCAAAAGTCACAAATTCCTCCTAGTGTTCCATTGGGCATGGAGTCTATTCTACATAAATAAAAACTGAAAGACATATTTACACTGTCAAGGTTTTATAGCCTTAAACGAAGTAAAGTTTCAAAAACCGCCCATTGAATGGGCCATCAAAAACACCTCCCCCCTCTAAATTTTGCAGAGTGAAAGTATTGTTCATCTGAGCTCGAGCAGTGAAAAATGGCCCCGTCCATAAGGCATCAAATTTACCATGGTTTCCCTTCTTTTCCTTCAATGCATCCCATTTGAGAACCTAGTCACTGGCCTGAAAACTATCCATCTTTGCTTTTTTATCAAAGACCTCCTTGATCTTCTTTTGATGCACTACTGACTTCTCAATCAGTTGATCCCTGATCTAGTGAACTTCAACCAAGTCACTCATCCTTCTTGCCATGTCATTTTCCTCATCCTGCTCCTCTTGCAAGAATTTGGCCATAGGGAGGGTCAATTAGATTGGAAAAACAGCCTTAGTACGATACACCAGCTTGAATGGAGAGTTCCCTATGGATTTCTTGGTGGTAACTGTGTCAGCCCACAGCGCAAACTTCAACTTGGAGTCCCAGTTCCGTTTGTTGTCTTCCAACAATTTTTTGAAAGCCTCCCTGTGAGGTTTCAAGAACTGTAGACCATTGCCTTTCCAGTAAGACCAAAAATCACAACTTCCTCCTAGTGTTCCATTGGGCATGTAGTCTATTCTACATAAATAAAAACTGAAAGACATATTTACACTATCAAGGCTTTAAAGCCTTAAATGAAGTAAAGTTTCAAAAATCGCCCATTGGAATAGGTGGTGGTTTGGTTCAAGCCAGATAACCACTTCAACTTTGTTTTCACTCCAAACATGCATGAACACCCTCACCATACAAGGCTTTAGACCACTAATGCTCAACGGTTTGTAGATTAAGTGAATAAATGAAGAATACTAACCACACCAGCAAATGCATACATAACATATGATGGCCAACTGCAGCCAGTGAATGAAGTTTTCAACTCTAATTTATCTAAGCAGAGATAAGATGACAGTTATCTAGCGTTAGATACAAAAGAAACATAGATGACCTATTTAGTAGCAAATCCAATTCGCCAATGTAGAGATAAGATGACATTTATCTAGCATTAGACATAGGGGGAAGCATGAATAAACCTATCCAAGTGCAAGTTTAGAACATAGGGAAAATGGACATTGAACATATAACATCAAAAGAAGCTTGTATTACTGAAAATGAAGATGAGACACTGCAAGGAACAAAGTGTCTATAGTCTCCAGAAGTTGAATCCTGATTACATCTTACTTTCAGCTATTTATAGCTCTTTACAATGCTCTCCAGACCTTTAGGGTTGGAGGTGTCTTAAAGGTGTCTTAATCTATCCCCTACTGTCTTTAACTGCCTGATTGTGTACAAGGACACAATTCTCCTTCCATCATGAAAACGGTAATTAATCCTGGTACAACACTGCCTTGTTAGGTGGTTGGCTTGATTGTGCCGGTGAGGCTCCATGACTGTTTAATTCAGTTTGCAGAGATCGTGTTGTGTCCTTCTTCCTTTAACCATGCTTTTTGTTAATTCGGTTCAGCGGCCTGACTATCAGAATACTAACAGAGTCGACCGCCTTCTTCCCCGGGTAACTGATGGGAAGTGAAGTACTAAGTGCATGGGTGGGAGGACGTGTCAAATCGGATGGATGGAGAAATGACAGAGTGGAGGAGGGCAAGCAGGAGCGATCATGAAGGGGAAGGCACGGTGGAGATCAGGAGCGGGAGGTCTGTGGTCATGGTGGAAGCGGAAAATGTCCGACCCGTTTGATCTCGGGTGAGCAGATTGGACGGCTATCGGGCAGAGGAAATACGCGGATGATAACGCCCGGGGGTGGTTTTGTTTGGGCAATTATGGTTTCTATCGGAAGGGCATTGGGTGGTAAGTGGTAAATGGTGGCGTCTGCCCGATTCCATTTAGTGGATGACATGTAGCATCGGAGGAGAGAGAAAAACTTCCCTTATTGGGCGGGTATTCCTCTCGCTCGTTGCTCGCGCGATATGAGAGACAACTATTAGATCTAGCGGGATGATATAACGGTGGGGAACGATAGGGCATGTTTCGTTGATCGGGTGAGATGTGAACTGTCAGATCGGCGGGGGAAGATCAATGACGGAGGGACATGGAGGTACGAGGGGTCCTTGGGAAATGCACGGAGGGCATGTTTGGGCAGAGAAGTAAGGTTTTTTTTTGGGTATTTGAGTTAATTTATGTAGGCTTAAGGTGAAAAGAGGATTTTTTCTGGATGTGAGGGTTGGGTTAGGAACTGAGCGGAATGAACGGTAAGTGGAAGAGTGAGGAAAATGGGGTAATGGCCCGTGTGGGGCCCTCTTTAGGACAACAAAGTAGACCATGTCCTTCCTTTAGCCTTCAAAATGTTAGCGCTGCACCTTAGGGCTAACAAGACCATCATATCAATACTATTTACGGGGAATGTCAAATCCAAGGGTCAAACAAATAACACTCAATTTGGTTTGAGTTCTTCAAATCTTCATTTAGGAGTTCATACAAAATTTTCAAATACCCGTAAAGGATGGTCAAGGAGGATTGGAGAAAGGTATACAAGGGATTTAAGGCCTTGATCCAAGAAGATGGAGAAAATTTAGACAACTTAGGAAAAGTCATGCCAACCTTGGGAGCATTTCCTCCTTCTCAACCTAAAAAGCCTCGAAGTTTTCATCTTGAATCTTCATTCTATAAGTATGTAAATGTCAGACTCTCTCTGATAGTTTGTTGTTGATTAGAATATTTACTAGTACTTTTTGTGGATAGGCCAAAATTTGTAGTCCTTTTATGCTAAACAATAGTTTTTCTCTGATCATGAAAGGCTCTTCTAATTCACAAAAAAAAAAAACATATTTGTTTAAAGAAATCTTTATTTTATGTCTCCATTATATTGATTTTTAAGTTCCTACTTATATGGACCTACCTAGCATTAACCCACAACATGTGGAAGACATATGAACTTTCCAGGTCCACAAGCTAAGACTCTTTCAAGCCCCATAAAGATCTACCTAAGGATATCCAAGGTACAAACACATGGTTGAAATTTAAATATGGATAGCTTTATATATACACTACATGCCTATATCTACACAATATATAAAATCCATCTCCATCACTTTGTACATAGCTCACTTTTCGGTTTGGAATGTTTGTGTAGAAGTTTCAAAATATGTAGATAAATTAATTAATTCTTAATTGGTAATATTTACAAAAATACTACACCAATTTTAGGCATGGTGATATATATTACGCAAAAAAATTAGGTTTTTATAAGCATTCAAATGAATGTTAGTATCTCTTTTCATTATGTTGAGTTCCTTCTCATTAATATTTTGAGTGGTTGGAAAATGACTAATTTGGAATGTGTTTAGATTACTATATTTATTTTTCTTTTTTATAGTTGGATGGTCAAATATGAATGACGTTTAGTTGGTTATAACAGTGAATGACATTACTCATTCACTAAGGTTTAAATTCCCTCTAAGTATATATATTTTGGGGAATTAATGTATTTGTGCAAGCGAATCATTTAACACAATTGATATGAGGTGCAAGTTTGGGTGACTTTGGCAAAACAAATACTGTTAGCCACAATTGCCTGGTTAGATAGTGATTTTATAACATGTGAGACATATACACTTTATTATCATATGTCATGTTGGATAGTCTCACTCATTTTCATCAACTAAAAGTGTTAAAAAATGAGCATGAGTTTTAACTGAGGCTTGTGGTTTAGTAGATGGATTCAAAACAAGGTCATTGAGTACCTAAGCACCATGGTTATGGTTTCCCTCAATATATTCCCAGAGGGCAATCTTTTGGCTTCATATATGTTTTGGAATGTCTTTGTAGTTAGTTAGTGGCCTTTGATTATAGGCATTCCTATCTAACATTGTGATTGCAAATAATATCCCCCATTTGGTAAGAAGTGGATGAATCTCAACTCCCAAAAGATAATTGCTACCTATCCACTTAAAGGTTTAGTATATAGAATCCATCACTCCTTACAAGGTTTATCTTAGATTTTGCAAATTTGAAGGATGACCTCTCAAGACGCACTAACGTATGAAAGACCATGTTTTTTTAAAATTCACTTTTGCACTCATGGAAGCTCTCCTTCCTCTATATAAGGCCATGTCTTTTAGAGATTTTCTTTTACACTCATGGAAGCCCTCCATCCTCTTTGAAAGGACACGTAATTTAGAGATTTTCTTTTACACTCATGGAAGCCATCCATTTCTTACTTCTATTTTAGCTTTGGCGTCAATGTTGAAGCTTCCACAAAGATAACTTGAACCATTTTTGGGTCAAGGAGGAAGATGGATATTATTTGGTCCATGAATGATATGTAGATTTAAGGGAGTATGACCAAAGTTGAAAGCTCTACATGCTTGGCTTTCTAAACCCTATGGCATTTTCTTAAGGGATATAGAGGTGACTAATAAGATCATTAGGGAAAATCCTATTGAATACGCCATCGACATTATGGTGCATTAAGGAAATATACATCAAGAACTTATTCTAGCCTTCATGTGCATTGGGTAGGTATATATTAAGAATCATAGCATAAAACTTCTATGATGGAGACTAATTTTATTTTCATAATTATTTAATTTTCTTTTTAAATAAAAAAAACTTAAATTTCTAATTTCTAATACATTTTGTTTTTCTAGTTTTTTTGTTTCTACGATGTAATATTAAACTACATAGTGTTTTCATATATTTGTTTATTTATTATTATTATTATTATTTTTTGTGGCTCATGACCACCCTTGGTCATAGTGTGGCCGCTACGTTGATGGCTGGGAGACTAGGCTGATCCGCGGGGGATCAAACCTTTCGGCCATCAACAGACCTGACCCCAAGAGCTTACGGGAATTGACCCTGTGACATCTCATCTGGCAAGGCCCCGACTTGACCGATATGAGCTAATAGTGTTTTCATATGTTTCAACAAATAAAAAATTTATAATATTTTTTCCTTTAACTACACTATTCTCATAACTATTTATTTTTCCAAAACAATATAATAAGTTTAATATATTTTTAAAAATCAACTATAATTATTGAAAATGTTCATGGAAATTGATTTTTATACTTCATGTTGTGTGAGGGACTATTAAGACATTATTATTGTTGTTAGATTGGTTTGGCTTCTCCACTGCCACAATGCAGAATTACAATTAACAAAATATCTTAATTTACTAATCAGTAAAACCTAAATTGTCCAGATTCTAAACCTTAACACTAACTTGAATTCAATATTTTTACTTTAATTTAGTTATATTTAAACTAAGCGACATGGACTAACTATGTAGCACTTGTTTCTATTTTATTAAGATAGCTTTGGCGTCAATGTTGAAGCTTCCACAAAGAGAACTTGAACCCTTTTTGGGTGAAGGAGGGAGATGAATATTATTTAGTCCATGAATGATTTGTAGATTTAAGGGAGTATGGCCAAAGTTGAAAGCTCTACATGCTTGGCATTCCAAACCCTAGGGCATTTTCTTAAGGGATATAGAGGTGACTAACCCACATGCAAAGTGATGTTTTTCAAGAAATTCATCTATTTAATTGAGACACGAGTGGTGGTAAGCAAGGTTCCATGGTTTGTGAGCAAAGTTGTCCTTTTAGGCTTAAAAATCCATGTTCGACTCTATATATTGAATTGTTTTCATTAGTCTTGATTTGGACAACACTGCCTCATCTTCCTCTTGGATATCAAAACATTAGATTTGACATAGTTAAATTGAGAATATTTTGTGAGGTAAAGCTTGACTCGGGGAAATAGCCAAAGTTGCTAAGTTAAAATGGTTGTTTTGGGCACATGCTTTTGATTGCCCATGGTCTCTATATATTGAATTGTTTTCATTAGTCTTGATTTGGACAACAGTGCCTCATCTTCCTTTTGGATATCAAAGCATTAGATTTGACATAGTTAAATTGAGAATATTTTTGCGAGGTAAAGCTTGAATCGGTGAAATAGTCAAAGTTGCTCAGTTAAACAATGGTGGTTTTGGGCACATAGTTTTGATTGCCCTTGGTTTTGTGCTCATGGATTGGATGTAGTGAAGCATTTAAAAAGCTTGAATACTTCATTATAATATTCTAGGGAGGTGAGTGGTGAAGGCTCACTTGGCTAGTTTGGCCTAATTTTGGCCAAGGACACTAATAGGATTTTGTTAGATGGGTTTTCCCCATATTGGGGTTTTCCAAGATAAAACATTGTGTTTATGATTTATGATTTGTTGTTGTTTGTTTTAATATTCTCCCATTAAAATTATATTTATTTTCAGTAATTTTAACATGATATCATAAAAGAGACTAACACCTGCGGTATTTGGTTTAACGACAATCCTAAATCATATCAGAGGAAAGGGACTGTGGCCGGAAGTAGGAGATGTTGGTTGCAAATGGCAACATTGAGGTCAAAGTTGTGTTGGGATCTGAATATGCCATATCATTCACTATATAAAGTCTCCATTCATAAGTGGTATTCCCAAATTTATGATTCTTTCCATAACAATTATACCACCAACTTTTGCTAAATGTACCTCTTTCACCTTGTGGTTACTTATGATGGATTTCTTATTTTTTTAATGGTTAAACATGTCTTTCATATGGTTTTATCAATGACGGTTTACTAATGTGGTTATATGGCCAAGAAACATGTTCGAGTATGAAAATTTCTATTTCTCTACCAGATCTCAGTAACAATTTGGCAATTCAGTACTTAGTTTTGTGTACCAGTTCAACAGTTACACTTGCACGAATGGAGAAAAAAGTCAAAAATATAAAATATGCTTTTCTTTCTCAAAGCATGACATATTAGGTGTCACATGGGCTTAATGTGTTGGTGTAAGATTTGGAATATACCTAGCTCACACCTGTGGGATTCTAGCACATGATTTAAGCTAGAGCCAAAAATAGGTAAAACTACCATGTTATGCCTCGATTTCTGTGCATATGATGGTGAATCTAAAGAATGTGGAAAATGAGTTTTTTCAAAACACAACATTTTATTTGGATCTGAAATAGTTTCCTAAATTTCGATACGGTTTAAAAGTAACAACTAGTTTTTCAAAGTAGATTTGTACAAAATTTAAGAAAAACCCACATTGGCAAAAGCACCTAAACAATCATATTTGGGGGAAATTTCTGAGGCCATGGAATTGAATCAAGAAATTCGAAGAGAGGTTTTTGTTGATAATGTGACAAATTATTTTCCATAGAAAAAAATCCTCAAAATACATCTTGGTCAACAAGATATGGCTGTTTATTTAACAACAATTTGTATAAAATTACACAGAAATCATATTTTTGAGATTTTCCTCTAAAGTTGTAAATTCATTTTCTAAGTTTAGGGGATTGCATCTTATCCTTCCTCAATAGATTTTATGTATAAAAAAGCCTCAAAGGGTAGAGAGAGGGAGGAGAGAACCCAAGGAGGAATTTGTCATTATTATACCTACCACACAATGTATAACACATTTAGTTTTTCATTGACTAGCTATTAGTTGTGTTTGACAAAAATAAATTTGCATGTCCTCTATAGTTTGACATTAATAGTTGAATTTTATTATTTTTTCATAATATTTAAATTTATCTATTTAAAATGTGATTGGTTCAGTGCTTATAACTCTTATTTTGTCATCATTACTTGTGTACATATGTAATTAATAAAAAAACAATGGCTATTGTACATCTCACCCTCCACTTTGTAATAAAATCACTGGTGTCACATCATTCTATATCTATTTGTAATAAAAGTATTGGTGTCACGTCATTACATCTCACCCTCCACTTTGTAATAAAATCACTGGTGTCACATCATTCTATATCTATTTGTAATAAAAGTATTGGTGTCACGTCATTCTCTATCTATCAAGAATGCTAATGAATTCATTTATTCTAAGAACTGGAGCATTGCTATTAATTTAATAGAAGTTTTATTAGGTAGCTTTAATCTTTTCGCACACGCTTACAACTCATCCTCCACTTTATAATAAAAACCTCCATTGCTATTAATTTAATAGAAGTTTTATTAGGTAGCTTTAATCTTTTCGCACACGCTTACAACTCATCCTCCACTTTATAATAAAAACACTGGTGTCACATCATTCTATATCTATTTGTAATAAAAGTATTGGTGTCACGTCATTCTATATCTACCAAGAATTCTAATGAATTCATTTATTCTAAGAACTCAAGCATTGCTCTTAATTTAATAGAAGTTTTATTAGGTAGCTTTGATCTTTTCGCACACGCTCCTCCAATCCAACCCACACCAACCCCTAGGAAGCGGTGTAAAATTATGAGAACAATTTATTTTTTGGAAAGATAAATCAATAAGATTAAATAAATTGTTATGTACACCGTCTCACAAATATAACAAGATCTACTCAATTAAATGAAATTTTAAATCTTATTATTATACAAAACTATTTTGAATTTAAATAATATAGACCTATTACTATCACTATAATAAGATCTAAACAATTAACAATAATTTTGAATTTTATTGAAATATTAAAAAGCAATGTGGATCTAATTAATATAGACATCTATTTATTATAGTAAATACATAATTATTTTATTTATTTATTTTTAGTTATTTTCAAGATATTATTAATTCTGGTTAAGGTAAGATTCTACCCATTTATTTATTTTTAGATTATTATTAGTTTAGATCTCACTCATGCAAATTATAATATTTAACATTGAGAAGTAATATTTATTTTTCAACATTATTGAGAAATTTATTTTTCAAACATTTAATTCGACCAAAACTTGAAGGCCTTATCTTAGTCTTTGGGCAATACAACGCCATGTAGATAACTACCTCACTTTTTTTTTAGTCGTTATTTCTGAATGCAATTACAATATTCATGCCATATTTTTAGATATTTGGGCAATAAAATTTCAATATTAATTCTCTAAAAATTAAGATACTTGAAAATAACTCATACTCACGTAAATAACATATTTACAATTAGTTATAGGGACAATATATAAATAAAAATATACTTACCAAGAGTTATTGCCCACCATTATTTGTGTTTTCCAACCCTTTAACAAGTAGGAGTAAAAATGTAAATATACAGACTTCCTAATGGTTACTACCTGCTAAAATTTATGCAAAGGAGTTGATTTTTCCATTTCATATTCAATTTGCACACGTGAAGATTGCAAACAGAAACCAAAGTTAAACAAATATTGCAAATTCAAACCAAAAAATAAAATTTACAACATTTAAGAGATTAAACACTTAATACTTGCAAGTGAGTAAACAAAATTTCAATAATTAAAAATCACAATTGTAATTTAATTCTTACATGAAATAATTAATAGTCATAAGGTTATTATTATTATTATTATTATTTGGCTATAAAAGTAAGGAAATGTAAAAATATAGCATTTTAGATTACATTAATCATATTAATGTGTTAATTTAAATAGAGCTATATAATAGATTATAGAAAAAACATTGTGTTTAATATAAAAACACTAATATTTTTAACTTGATTGTTAATAATAATAAATTTTGTTTTAATAAATATTTTGATATATGGTTGATTATTATTTTTTAGCCTTAATAAATTAAATATTCATAATAACAAAGCTTTCTGTTTAGCAAATTTAACTCTTGCTCTTAATTATGCATTAAGTAAATCCATATAGTCTTTCTAGAAGCTTAAGAGAAAAAGTATCTCATTAAACCATCATGTTATAAACCATTTTGAATGTAGTTATTAACTTTACAATAATTATTTAGTATAAAGATATATTTTAACTTAACTTAATTGAAAAACATCTAATCAAATTTTAGTCAAAATTAATTAGAAAACAACTAACTAATTCTTGAAAACTAATTAGAAAATAAAATCATAAAAAATTCAAAAATTCAAATATTCAAACTACTCATATAATTTATACATTATATTTCTAGAGATAAATACTAAAGAGTTTTCTACTTTTAAAAATAATTTATCTTTCATAAGGGTTAAAAAGCGAATGTTTAAATTACTCATATAATTTGCACATATATTTGAAGAAATAAAGACCAACCTATTGAAGAAATAAAGACCAACCTAGATCCATTTTAAATCCGAATCTATCTAGCGTGGAGAGAGATCAAGCTCTTATTATTTTTATTTTTAAAATTTAAGTAATTCATTAAAATATAAACATCACCATGTATTATATATATAATGATAAATACTTTTATATCTTAATTTTTTAATATTTTAAAAATACTTTTTCAAATTTAATAATTTAAATTATTTATTTTTAAATTCAATTATTTTAGTCCCCTTGGGGTAGCTAACTTGGCAATGGCCGTGGAAATGAAGTCCTATCCATGGGTTCAAATCTCCTGCTATCCCCCCATCGGGGTGAGAAGTTGGACATGATGAAGTAAAATAATTATAGTCTAGGCTACATTTATAGTCTAGGCTGCATGTCAAATAGCAGAACATCCAACGACTATATTTCACTAGAAATCTCCTGCTATCCCCCCATCGGGGTGAGAAGTTGGACATGATGAAGTAAAATAATTATAGTCTAGGCTGCATGTCAAATAGCAAAACATCCAATGGCCATATTTGACCAAACAACAACTATATTGAACTGGTAAGCTAGAATGGCTAATAGCTATATTTGATTGGGAAAAGGCTAACCAGACAAGACCAAGGGATATGGACAGGAGAACATAACGGTTAAAAAGTTAGTAATTCAGTTAAATGCCTATTACCATATTTAAATATAAATTGATTAATGGGAAATAATTAATTATTGAAATGACCTATATTTAAGTAATATAAATAAATCTTTAGCTAGTTAGTTTAAAGGCAAATATAAACCAGATAATGTATTTATTCAATATATATATAAAATTAAACTTACATAATTAACTAATTAGTAAACTAATGGATCACATAAGCTTAAATTCAACAATTGAATCCCTATATATATATGTATTCAAAAATCCATCACCCATCTATTAAATTGAAATATTACTATATTTAAACTATACTGAAATATGCTTACAAACAGTGATGGAACTAAACCAGCTAGGGCGATGGTAGCTTATCTCTGAAAATAGATGTGGTGGCTACATGCCTATGAACTGTGTTACAATGAGGCTCGAAGGCCTATTTATTGTTGAGAAACAATGGAAAACCCTTAACATTCCAAAACCTAACCCTAGAAGATGAAACGCCAAACTGTGGGACCTGTTTGGGTAAATCGGTACATTAACTTCCCGAGGTCGTAACTTTGGCATACGATCTCTGTTTGACGCGTACAATAGCTCGTTAGAAAGATCTATCCGAGCACTACCACTTTGGGAAGGGAAACATCGGTCCATGGATGCATGTTGCCCCCAAATTTCCCAAAAAATGTCGTTTAGGGCTTCAAAACGGCTCCGGAAGTTCAGGACCCAAAAAATTGCTAAAAATAGTAAGTTGTGCTACAATTAAGAAAACTAAAAATGCTGAGAGAAACAATGGTGGGGGTCCAGGTGGACTTGGTAGGTGGCCACCAAGATCCACCTGGATCTTACTAGCTACTATGTAGCACTTGTTTTGAGTTGACATTTTGTAATAAATCTCTGTTTGTAAGAAGAAGAGAAATTGTTGCAATGAAGACAAATTATTGAAGTTTGAGCATCTTGTTGATTTGAATTAGTTTTTTGGCACGTTACTAGGTTGGGAAGGGCCCCTCGATTCAAGAAACGCGTTGATTCTTATTCATAGAGTAGAATACTATTTAGTTTTTATTGATTGTAGATTTTACTTGATGTTTCTTTTCAATTTTTCATTTGATTTGTATTTCACATTGTATGAAATTTATTGCTCTATTTTCATATCTGTTAAGTAGAATACATTATGATCAAGTTTGAATTGATTTCTAAGGCTTAAGAGTCATGCAACTTAAAATTCAGTTTCTTAATACATTTTGGTACCCAAAATTCTAATTTACAAAATTTCAGTACTTAATTCGGTACCAATGTTCATAATTTTAATTTACAGAATTTCGGTACTTCATTCGGTGCTAGAACTAGAATTGTAATTTTGGTATTTAATTTGGTACCAGAAACCAAATTCTACATTTGAATAATGAATAATTTGTGGTTTATAGTTTATGATTCTTTAATTGATTAGGAGCTTTGAAGTCACTTGGTAAAAGAGTCCTACAACAAATAAGAATCTACAATATATCATTATGACTCTAAGTATCCTTAGCATTTATTTTTGGTATTTTATTAATGCATTTCTTGTAGTTTATTGCCTTGTTTTCTTTATTTGCCTCGCACACTTTTGCTTATAGTTGTCCACATTTACTTTTCTACAACATGTTTAACGAATTTTTGTATGCAACACTATAGCATTAGAATCACTGAAGTATCAAGACCTAATGAGCTACATAAATAAAACCACACGAACATTGTCTATTGGTAATTATAAAAATTTGTGGTTTGGAACCCGATAAGCATTAGAGTCCCACAATCCAGTTACAAGTTATAATCCTTAGTGATTAATTATTTCTAGTATTAGTCGTTAACATAGGTTAGAATAAGCTCTAATCCTACAGTTCCTGTGCTTGCATCTCCAAGTCTTACGATCCTGGATTCGATAATTAAATGTTGGAATTAGAATACATATAATTTTGCCAACATTTTTGGAGCCGTTGCTGGGGAGATGCCGAAGGGATTAGAGCATAGTTGCTTTCACAAGTTTTTTGCATGATCTTAGCTACAGGGACAACTAGAGCTCGAAGAAAGTACGGTAAGATGTGAGTGAAGAGCCACACATCCACTATGGTGGTGTTGCTCCAAAGTCTGGTTGCCTCTAATTGATTTTCTAGTTTTTTTTTTCATATGCATAGAATTAAAGGTAGGATCCAAAGCTTCATTTTCCTTATTTTTATTTGCAAGTGTGTTTTCCTTTAGATTGATTCATGGAAAGAAGAGAAGCTTAACTTGTGTGAACAAATAACTTGGTGACAACAAGGTCTTAGTAGCATGATGGCACTTCTAGTACATGATTGGTTTGCTTATATATGTTTTAAGTATGTTTCCTTTATATTTCTTTAGGATTTAAAAAAAAAGTTTCTTTCGCTTTAAGAACTCCATACTCTAATCCATGTGTAGGATAGGGATTAGAAACTGGAAAAGCAATACACAAGGATGATCAAGATTTTGGGAGAACTCTCTCAAATCCTAGTAGTAGCTGGAATCTTTGCTTCTCAGGAAGAACAAATCTTGACAACAGTCAAGAACTTATCTGCCTCTCCAAAAATGATAGAAGAACAACAAATCCATGAACCACATTCACAGGAAGATCTTCACCCTTGCAGTCTTGTTGAAGAAACTAAAGAATCATGAACCACATCCGATGGAGAGAAAACATTAGAACTTGAGATTGAAGAATTTTTGACATTTCTATTTGTGGATCCTCTAAGCACACAAGAGGATAGTCATCTCATAATAGAAGATCTGCATGGCATATTAAAGGAAGATACAATAAATGAGCCAAATAAAGAGGTAAACCAAGAGTATTTTGATTTTGTTGAAAATTGGTTTCAAGCAACTATAAGACCATATCGCTCCTTCATTTTTCCTTACTTCTTGACATCATCATTAAAACACATGATTCTTCATACTCATGTATGCATTGAAGATTATATTTTAAACTTGAGTATGAATATATTTTTATACTTGTTACACACATGGTTACATTGGAAATACTCCTACACTTGAGGAGAGGAATTTATTTTTCTCAAGTAAAGTAGGATAATAAATAATAAATAAATAAATGCTTCATATAATAGTTAGTTTAGTTGTAAAATATAATGCAACATCTTTCTCATTTGTTTTGTAGAAGTGGGAATGTTAGTAGTTAAAAAAAAGACTAGTTGAAAATGAGAGATCTATGTTCCTATTGCATATTTTTGTTGGGGTCTCTTTCAGCTGCATATTGTTTTAACGAAGATTGCTACTCAGTTTTATTTATGACTACAACGTGGTTCAACTATTACTTTACGTTCCCACTTATTATTTTTAGTTAGATTTGTTTCTAGTTTTTCTTTTCAGTAAAGAACATTATGACCATTATGCTTGGAATCTTATGTGAATTTCAGAATGATTGCATTGCAACATTGTCTAGTATTGCATACCAACTATCTGGTACCTTATTTCCACGAATCAATACCCATAATTTTGGTCCCAATTTTCTATTTCAAAAGACAAAATTGGATTCAAGGATCTTGTTCATTTGGGATGTATAAATACTAGAATAATATTGGTACTCAAAAGCAGAAAATACGTCTTCATCAACGAAATGGAACACTTAGGGGAGTATTTGGTGATACCTTTCCTTCTTCCTTAAGTTGTTAAAAATTATGCATTCATGTTTTATCATTACTTATATGTTTTAAAACCACTATTTCAAAAAGATGACTGAATAAGCAATCCTTTTCATAAAAGTTTAATTGAATGATAATTCCAAACTATTCATAGATGATATACCTTTTCTGCTATGGAACTTTATTTTTCTTATTCATATAGATTTTTTATTATCAATAAAAAACAATTTCTCAAAATATAGTTACTAAAACATATTAAGGGGATTAAAACAAAATTAAAAGGTCCATACAGTGATATCAATGAGAAAAGAAACTTGAATACTATAACTAAAACAACAAATCTTGATATCCGAGCATATTTATTAAGTCTTGCATAAGATTTGATGAAGTCTCTCTTCAGAGTGGAACACTTCTTTCAAAGAGAAAGAATACATGAAAACTATGATTACTAGCAATCTAGGTGTCTTTTGGTTATTCTTTAGCAACTTCATCCATCTCACATTAAAATGGTTCATTCATGCTATGTACTTGGAATACCTATAAGTACCTTATGTGTCTAAGGCATTATGCAGGTAATCTAAGTCATTCTTAAAGATGTCATCCTACGGATTTAAGGGGCTTTCTGAAGTTGTTCCCCCATCAACCAATTGTAAAAGAAATATCCTTAATATAAAACTAAAATGGTAGGAGACATGGGACTAGAGCCTTTAGTGTAAAATAGGTTTAAGGGGTTAACTCGTCAAGGCTATGGACACCTGCTAGAAGCGGGTAGTGACCTATGATATTACTAGGAAAGCCCATCAGGACTATGGAGACTCACAAGAAATGGGGCATTCTGCTTAAAGAAGTGTCAACAAAACTGGGGCTTTTGTCTACAAGTATGATGGTTACTCTATAATGTTACATTCAAAAGGAAGAATGGGTGGATGAAGTCAAAGGAAAAATAAAATCCATAAATTTGTTGTTGAAGAATTGCCTTAAGGTAACCTTGAGACCTTTATCATTGTTTTTTCATACTATATCTAAAATTTAATTACTTTAGAAGTGAGATATATGATCACAAAGAATTAATAAAATTCAATTGAAAAGTTCTGTAATACTTGGATGACTATAAGACTTTGGGATTTGGTTGGTAATGACTAATTTTTTATTGGTTCATCATTTGTTGTGGTCATAAAAAATCCTCTTACCTACAAAGAAGGACAACCCCTTCAATTTATAAAAGGTTTCTTTTTCTTGAGCATAAAACTGTTAATGATTGATGAAATCATATGTAAGGAGTGATTCTGAATTTCTTTTATGCTTGGTGTTAGTTTAGTATCATTTTAATGATTGATGAAATCATATGTAATGAGTGATTTGGAATTTCTTTTATGCTTGGTGTTAGTTTAGTATCATTTTAATCAATTTGAGATAATTTATTTTTGTTTAGTATTCATCTCATTAGTTCCATTGTTTTATTTTTCAGGTCACTTTTTGTACTAGAGCCATCTCAACAACCCTCCTCACTTCTTCAGTACCTCATCTTGTTTGCATGAGGACATGCAAACCCTCAGGCATGGGGGAATGGTTGTTGGGACCTTTTAAACATCTTCATCTCATTCTCTTTAGCTTCCTTCAGCACATTAGACTGGCACTCATCAACTCCAGCTCTTCTAGATCATTGCAAACTTTCAACCTTACTTTGCCCCATTGCAACCTGCATCACATATTAAAATTCAAAAGGTATACTTGAGGTAAAACATGTTTAAAGGCTCTTTAACTCATTAAAATTTGAGGAATATTGATGATTAACCACTTCCTATTCCATAAATCTTCACATTTCTTAAACTACCATTAAACCCCCATTTCCAAATTCATTAATGCATATTCTAGTAAGACTATAAGAATGAAAAACAAATTATTGTGGTACATTAATACAAAGCAATATCTATAACGTCTACTCCTTGTACATCATAAAACATTCACAAAATCATCATCATAATTCTCTCAATAAGACGATGAAGTCATTGTTGTTTATCTATGAAAAGAAGTGCAAAGTGAATAATGGACTTACAAAGTTTCCAAGTCCACATTCATACAACCATTATCTTCATCATTAACTTATATCATCCACCATCCCTTCCTAGTCCATATTTTGTTTGTCCTCAATTTGTGCTACCTCATTTTGAAACATATCAAGTCTATGATGGTATGACAGTTCACCTTTAATCATCTGCACCAAGAAACAATGTCATAAGCGAGGATTTTGTTTACATAAGGGCATGTAAAATCTTAGGCATGGGGGAATGTTTGGCTCTAAATATGTCATATCATTCAGTATATAAAGTTTCCATTCATAAGTCGTATTCTCGCATCTATGACACTTCCCATAACAATTATACCACCAACTTTCGCTAAATGTACCTATTTTACCTTCTGGTTAATTATGATGGATTTCGTATCTTTTTAATGGTTAAACATGTCTTTAATATGGTTTTATCAATGACAGTTTACTAATGTGGTTATGTCACCAAGAAGCATGTTTGAGTATGAAAATTTCTATCTCTGCCATCTCAACAACAATTTGGCAGTTCAATACTTAGTTCGGTACCAGTTCAACAATTCAAAACTTAATTCTGCACCTGCACGAATAGAGAAAAAAGTCAAAATTATAAAATATGTTTTTTTTTTCTCAAGGCATGACATATTAGGTGTCACATGGGCTTAATATTCTGTTTCAAGATTTGGAATATACCTAGCTCACACATGTGGGATCCTAGCACATGATTTAAGCTAGAGCCAAAAATAGGTAACAATTTTAAAACTGCCATCTTATGCCTTGATTTTCGTGCATATGGTGGTGAATCTAAATAATTTAGAAAATTGGTTTTTTTCAAAACACAACAATTTAATTGGATCTCAAACCATTTCTAAAGGTTCCATATGGTTTAAAAGTTACAGTTAGTTCTATGAAGCAATTTTGTACAAAATTTATGCAAAACCCAGATTGACAAAAGTATCTAGACAATCATCTTTGGGCGTGATTTCTGAGGTCATGGAATTGAACCAGGAAATTAAAAGAGATATTTTGTTGAAAATATGACAAGTTATTCTCCATAGAAAAAAATCCTCAAAATACATCAGGGTCGAGAAGATATGGTTGGTTCTTTAAAACCAATTTGTATAAAATTACACAAAAAACACGATTTTTGAGATTTTCCTCTAAAGTTGTAAATTCTTTTTCTGAGTTTAGGGGATTGGATCTTAACCTTACTCAATGGATTTTATGTATAGATAAAGTATCAAAGGGCAGAGAGAGGGAGGAGAGAACAAAAGGAGGAATTTGCCATTATTTTGAGTTGATATTTTGTAATAAACCTCTGTTTGTAAGAAGAAGATAAATCATTGCAATGAAGATGAATTATTGAAGTTTGAGCATCTTGTTGATTTGGATTAGTTTTTGGGCACATTTCCAAGTCGGGAAGGGCCACTTGACTTAGGTAATGCGTTGGTTTTTATTCATAGAGTAGGGTAATATTTAATTTTTATTCATTGTAGATTTTACTTGATGTTTCTTTTCAAATTTTCATTAGATTTGTATTTCACATAGTATGAGATTTATTGCTCTATTTTCAGATATGTTAAGTAGAATACAATATGATCAAGTTCGAATTGATTTGCTTAGGCTTAAGAGTCAAACAACTTAAAATTTGGTTTCTTAATACATTTTGGTACCCAGAATTTTAATTTACAGAATTTCAGTATTTATTTTGGTACCTGATTCGATACTTAATTCGGTAGCAATGTTCAAAACTTTAATTTACAGAATTTCGGTACATAATTCAGTGCCAGAACCAGAACTGTAATTTTGATGCTTAATTCGGTACTAGAATCCAAATTCTACATCTGAATAATGAATAATTTGTGGTTTATAGTTTAAGATTCGTTAATTGATTAAGATGTTTGAAGTCACTTGGTAAAAGAGTCCTACAACAAATAGGAACCTACAATATATCATGATGGCTCTAAGCCTCTTTAGCATTTATTTTTTATATTTTATTAATGCATTTCTTGTAGCTTATTGCCTTGTTTTTTTTATTTGCCTCACACGCTTTTGCTTATAGTTGCTGACATTTACTTTTATGCAATTTACTTTTCTACAACATGTTTAATGAAATTTTGTATGCAACACTATAACATAGAACCACTAAAGTCTCAAGACCTAATAAGCTACATAAATAAAACCACATGAACATTGTTTGTCGATGATTATGAAAAGTTGTGGTTTGGAACCCAATAAGCGTCAGAGTCCCACAGTCCAGTGACAAGTTATAATCCTTAGTGGTTAATTCTTTCAAGTATTAGTTGTTAGCATAGGTTAGAATAGGCTCTAATCCTGCATTTCCTGTGCTTGAATCTCTAAGTCTTATGATCCCAAATTCGATAATTAATTGTTGGAATTAGAATACATATAATTTTGCCAACAAGTTGAAAGAGAAACCCTAAGAAATAGGCCAATGTAGATTTGAGCATGCATGGATCCATTGTGAGTTTTTAGTTGATGAGAGAGTATGCATGGAGATTGCAACGTAAGCATTCTGAGAGGAAATAAAGGTCCAAGAGAGTGAGATGCAACCATAAAAACCATATATGTGGTAGAGAGCACCTGGTTAGAGGTCCAACGAGGTGAGATGCAACCACAAAAGCGAGATATAGTGAGGAGAGCACCTGGTGTGAGCAGGTGTGCGAAAGAGAGAGCATGGTGGCATATGTGTAGGACCTAGAGGTGAGCGATGTTGACTCACTTAGTTATTTTGGCAAGATTTGGTCAAGGAAACCCCAAGTCAAGTTTTAAGGGGGCATTGTAGGTAAGATTCGACTTAATGAAAATGTTAAAGTTTCTTGGTTAAACAACAAAGATTTTGGGCTCATGGTTTTGGTTGCCAGTGGTTTTGGCTCATGGATTGCATGTAATGAAGCATTTTAAAGGCTTGAAAACTTCATTAAAATATACTAGCGAGATGAACAGTAAAAGCTCACTTAACTGAGTTTTGGCCAAAGACACTAATAAAACTCTGTTAGCTAGTTTTTCCCTGAATTAAGATTTTATAGAGTAAAACATTATGTTTATGATTTGTGACGAAATCCAGAAATATGATTTTGCAACTTCAATTTTTACCTATATCGACATTTTTGAAAATACAAGCAATGGTTTTGTCACTAATATTACATTAAAATACATAAATTATTAGAACACTTTACTTTGATGGTAGACATTACTCACTTCTTTCATGAAAAATGGATATCTATTTAAAAAAATAAAAATTACAAACCCACTAAGTTGAAAAACGATGTAAATAACTACCCATAACTAAAACCAATCAAATCTAAAGCCACAAATTATTGCACTTTACCAGTGATCCATTTGCAATATGTCAATCACTTTAAAGAGAGAATAATTTTTAAGAAATAATCTACAAAGTAATTTCGTTTTTAGTACCTACCATTTAGCCCCTACCATAGGCAATAGGGACTATTGCAATCAATTTGTATTAAAATCTAAACCATATGTAAACTAATAATTTCTTTAATCAATATTTTTTAGTATTAGAATGATGAAAGTCAATCTATTGAAGTAATGCTTCCTCATTTGGGTGAACCATTAAAAACCTTCACGGGGCATTGTAAAGGCCTTCTTTCATTTTTTTGTGTGATTTATATATATAATATATTATATATATTATATATATGCTGATAGTACTCACCTTATATATATTATAAAAACAACCACTTTTGAACTTATGTATGCAGTTGTAATTTGTAAACTTTTTTTTAAAATTAATATTATTATTTCAATAGCATTGTAAAGGCTTTCTTTTGAGTTTCATTTTGATTTTTTTATATTTTGTTAATTTAAGAAGTGATAGATTAATTTTTATTAAAAAGCAATACCTTTTAAAATATGTATTTGAAAATTTGTAATGGTGTATCGTTAATTTTATGAAATTTATTTTAAAAATTAAAATATTATTTTATAAATAAAGGATGGATATTAATCAATTTGATATATGTTACTGATTAACTTTTTTGAAATTGGTTTAAAACTTCTAATATGGAAATTCGAAATGTAGTTATCGACTTCTCTTAATCATGGTTTGAAATATTGTGAAGACTATATATAGATACATTTATATATATATATATAGTATATATATATATATTTTTTTTTGTTTTATCGGGGCTATTACAAATTATTTTAACATGGGATAAATTCGAATGAAATTTTATTCAGGTTGTAGTATATGTATATAGGTGTTTTAGAAAAGCAAGATAAGGTGTTATTGGGATGTATCATTTATGTTGTGCATAAAACTTTATAATAATTTTTTTGGTTTAAGTCGTATGAGTTAATCAGATTACATAGGTTTGATTTATGATTTCAGAATTTTCGGTCTAGGGACATCTAAGTTTTAAAAAACAAGAGGCATTTAAGCTCTCAAATCATCCTGGGATCAAGTTCTCAAAAAAGATCGCTCTCAATTTGGGATCACACCAAGTGCTTAACTAACTTAGATTTTTGCTGAAAATTGAATGCGTTAACCTTCACACTCAATATAAAAGTTATATGTCTGCTGTAGTTTTAATATCATAAAATTAATATAATAAACATTAATCTTTATCTATTATATTTTAATTTAATTTAGTGAAATACAAGATAATACGAATTTATAATTTAATTATTTTAATCAAAATATGACCAATGATATTTAATTTAAAAGATAGATATTTTTTTTGTAAGTTGGTAGGGATTACATCTTCATTCATGGTTAGCACTTCAAGAATAGATTTTTGCTACGAATTTTGAAAAGGTTAACATTAATCAATATAAAAGTCTTCATTTATTAAATATAAAGTTTAAGGTTAAACGAAATTATTATCATTATATTTTATTTTAATTCATTATAATCACATAATTATTAATATGAACTGTAGGCATTTATTTTAAATCTCCTAACAATCTGCACCAATATTTTAAATTAAAAAGTGTGGTTATATATTATATTTTGTATTATATATATAGCTATACCCTACTACTCTTTAGGTTATATAATTATATTTATTTATTTATTTATTTAGTTATCAATATGTATACAACTCCAAACTGGCGATCAGGCTCCCATTGCTGCGCGCGCCCTAACCTCCTTGTTGTGTGATCCCTCGACCCTCATGGCCCCTCTGGACTTCTCACCAGAGGGGGTCAATCCCCAGCAAGCCTTCTCAACACTTGTAAAATCTCTGTCTCCGCAACGCCCTCGTCCAGCAGTATCAAATTTTGTTAAAAAGTTGGATATTCTTCAAGAAATTAACCTACCTCCATCCCTTCCTCGCATGGCAGCCCTCTCCCTCGCAGAAAAAGGTCTCATCGGATAGTTCACAGACCTCTGGCCATCCCCAAAAACTGTGCAACGATGGGCTGAAAGGAACTGGTCTGACAAAATACAAGGTAAAATCTCCATTAGATTTTGTGGAAAGGGGTACTTTACCTTCCACTTTGAATCTAAAGAAGATAAGGATTTAATCTTTAGGAACGGGCCTTACCTCATGGACTCCAGAGGCATGTACCTAAATAAATGGACCCCAGATTTTGATCTAGAACTGGATGTTCCCAGCGCTGTCCCTGTTTGGGTCAGGCTCCCTCATCTCCCTCTTCACTACTGGGGAGATGAATCGGTTCGTGCAATTGGAAACGTTGTTGGCAAGTACATTGATCGCAGCAAGGCAAAGGATAATATGCAAGCATGTGCATGAATTTGTGTGGAAGTGGATCTTGGCAAAGGCCTACCCGAAGCCATCAAGCTCAAAGTGGACGACTGAAGCCATATTCAGCAGCTCGACTACGAGAAAATTCCATTCAAATGTAAGGTATGTCACGAATACGGCCACTTCGCCAATCGTTGTCCCTCTCTTGTTGATGTTGAAAACGGCCCACAAGAAGAACAATGGGAAATAGTAAAGACAAAGAAGTCGGCTCCCTCATCTAAAGCCCCTCCAGAAGTTGACCCCCTGCCTCTAAGATTGCCCGCCCCTCCTCTTCCTCCCCTCCCCTATCCTCCCTTCCCTCCCTCTCCCCTCCCTTGCCCCCTTCTACCTCCAATCCCTTCTCGGTTTTATCCCCCTCTGATGCTCCTTCCTTGGATCCCTCTCTCCCTCCCTTGATTCTTTCAGCTGCCTTTGAACCTTCCCCTCCCCTGGTTATCCCCTCCCAGATCTCCCTTGAACCTCCTCTCTCCAGGATTACCAGGAGCTCATCCAAAGATCATGGAGCCTCCAATGACTCTCTTAAGAAACTCGGTCCGGGTAGAAAATTTGCAAAGCAACATAGAGATGAGAATACCCAAAAAGACATAGCAATGGGTATTCAAAACCCAATTGAATCTTACATCCTAGGACAACATGAAAAAGAGATAACACACAAGGACCAAGGGGGGCGAGCACCTCTCCGCACCCCACATTCCCAATGATGAAAATTTTATCTTGGAATTGCAGGGGTATAAGGCACCCCTCCAAAGTTGCAGCCTTGAAAGATCTTATTCATTGTGAAAAACCAGGAATCCTTTTGTTACAGGAAACAAAGCAAAGCCAGCAGAAAATGATTAAAATCATTGAACAGAACAGGCAGTACAAAGGAAGCATCAGTGAATCTAGAGGAGCTTTCGGAGGAATCACTACACTCTGGAATCATAACATATGGAATTACAAATAAGAAATTATTAATCAGCACTGGATCCAAACAGTTTTAGAAAACAGAGAAGATCAACAAATTATATTCATATACAACATTTATGCTCCTAATCATTTCAGGGATAAGGAGCGCTGTTGGGAGGAACTCAAAGCCAGCGTGGATACAAAAGAAAACACCAATATCATATTAGGAAGAGATCTCAATCTTATTCTCCATGCTAACGAGAAAAGAGGAGGTAGTTTCTCCCCGGATCCCTTCAGAACTCAGCTAGAAGACATTATGCATGACCATGACCTCGTTGATATTATTCCAAAAAATAGGAGATATACTTGGAGCAACCGTGGGCTAGGTACAGGCAACATTATGGAGAGATTGGATAGAATTCTAATCAACGTCATGCTTCTTTCTTCCTTCTCTATTGGGTACGCTAACATCCTTCCTTGCTCAGCTTTCGACCATTATCCAATATCTCTAATTATGGAAAAGCACTGCCCACTCGGACCCATTTCGTTTAAGTACAGTCCCCTCTAGAATTGTATTCCAGCAGTTAAAGACATTGTGGAAAAATCGTGGAGTCTGCATGTTGAAGGTTCTCCCGGATTCATTTGGGAGTCCAAGTTGAGAAACACCAAACATGCGATAAAAGAATGGGCGAAAATCAGCTATAAGGAGCTCGAAAAGATAAAAAAGGAGATCAAAACTACCCTAAACAACATCCAAAAGAAAATAGAAGAACAGGGCCTCACTCAAGAGAACAAAGAGCAAGAAAGCAACCTATATTTTCAACTTTGCCGTGTAAACAGAGAAGAGGAATCAAAATGGAGGATAAAGTCGAGGCAACTTTGGTTGCAAGGGGGGCACATAAATACAACATTCTTTCGCAAACAAACTACAGTTCGAAAAATAAGAAATACTGTAAGCTCAATTTTGGATGCTGAAGGTAACCTTCAAAATACCCAAGAAGCCATCAAACAGGCCGCTACAAACCATTACCGGGACCTCCTAACTGAAACAACAGATGAAGAGGATTATGCAGACCTGCTTCAATATCTTCCTAATGGCATCAGTAAGGAAATGAATGACACCTTGAATAAGGAAATTGATGAGGAGGAGACAAGAAGAACTATTTGGACTCTCCAGCTGGACAAAGCACCGGGACCTGATGTCTTCCCCATTTGCTTTTATCGAGCCTTCTGGGGAATCATAAAAAGAGATCTGATCAAGATGCTCAAATGGGTTCAGAGGAAAGGAAAAACCGGCAGTTACACCAATGCCACACATTTAGCCCTCATTCCCAAAGAAAATCGATCCTCCTCCTTTAATCATTCCGACCCACCTCCCTCTGCAATTCTTCCTACAAGATTCTAACCAAAATCCTTGCTTCTCGTCTTAAATCCTTTCTCCCTTCTCTCATCTCTGAGAACCAAGGGGGTTTTTTGGCTAATAGAAAAATTACTGATTCTATCCTCCTTGTCCAAGAAGCTGTTCATTCAAACCAAACTAGAAATGAGAAAGGATTTGTCCTTAAACTCGATTTAGCCAATGCCTTTGATAGAGTAAGGCAAACCTTCCTCTTAGCTGTTTTAAAAATGATGGGATTTGATGCAGCTTTTTAAAATCTCATCAAAGCTTGCATCTCCGGGCCCTAGATCTCTCCTCTTGTTAATGGACGACCTGGAACTGCTTTCCAATCATCGCGGGCTCTTAGACAAGGTTGACCCCTTTCACCTTATCTCTTTATTCTGATGGCCGAATCCTTTAGCAAAGCGCTGGACTTCAAGCGGAGAGTTGCTCTCATTACTGGAATAAAATTTGGGAATGGTGTAAAGAACATTAACCACTCTCAATTCGCTGATGACATCTTGTTAATTGGAGGAGATTCCACGATAATAGCCCAGTGCTTTAAGCTTCTTTTAGACAAATACATGAGATATTCGGGTGGACTAGTCAATCAGTGGAAGAGTTGTATATATGGATGGAATACTACAACATAGGTTCTACACAGCATTGCCACTATCTTTGGGGTCTCTTGCAATTATGATTGGACTCACTTCACTTACCTAGGCTTGCCAATAAGTGTAGGTCCTTTGAAGGCAGAAGTTTGGGACACTGTTATTGACAAGATGAAGAGAAAGGTGTAGCGTTGGGGTACCATCTGGCTCAACTCAGCTGGCCGCCTCATCCTCCTCAAATCAGGTATCTCCTCCTTGCCTCTATATCAATTCTCTCTCCTTCAAGCTCCAACTTCTTTTCATTATAAAATGGAAGTCATCCTCCGCCAATTCCTTTGGCAAGGAGGGAAAAATGACAAAAAGAAATTCAATCTAGTTAATTGGAAGCAGGTCATCCAATCTCAAGACAGAGGTAGTCTTGGGATTAGATCCCCCAAATTTCTTAATCTTTCCTTCGGAGGCAAGATTGTTTGGAGACTTATCACTGGCCTCTCTACTTGGTGGAAACGAGTGTTGGAGGTTAAATATTTAAATTTCCCAAGGCAACAGCTTCTTGATCAAGATATCCCTATCAGAGACTCTTCAAAAATTTGGCGTTTATGCAAAAGAGAAATTCCTCTCATGATCCAGAATACCTCTAAAGTTCCCAAAGGAGGTGTTGATATCAACATTGGATCTGATAAAATAATGGGAAGGCAACCATTAAATAGTCAAGATGGAGTCATTCCCATTCTCACCTATCTTAATAGTATAAGAATTCCCCACCTGGACCAGATCTCCCTGTGGGATACCCATTCCCAATCATGGTTAGGGTGGACATTCCCAGCCATTCCTAATGATCTCAAGGCCAGTCTTCATGCTCTTCAACCCCATCTTCATGGTATAGCTCCAATAAAAAAGAATAAACTTGATGGATTTTGCTGGGACCCATCAAGTTCAAATTATACTGTCCAATTTGCTCACCAGTACATTTGCAATAGCTATCACCCCATGTCCATTTGGAACCACTGGAAAACGGTCTGGAAATCTAAAGCCTTACCCAAAATTAAATTCTTCCTATGGACACTTCTTAAAGGGAAAATACTCACTGCTGAAAACCTTCAGAAGCGTGGTATCATTGGCCCTTCACGCTATCCTAGTTGTCGAGTTGCCAAAGAATCTATACAACATCTTTTTATTGCCTGTCCTTTTGCTAATGCCTACTGGAGGAGTATATCCTATAACAATCTCATTCCTTGGAATGATCAGGACTCCATAGGAGAGGCTATTCATCAATGGAGAAAAAATTATCCTTGGTAACAAAGAAAACACAACATTGTAAAAAGGGTCTGGGACACCCTTCCTTACACTATGTTGTGGTCCATTTGGCTTGCTAAAAATCGTAAAGTGTTTAAGGACAAGGAATCAATCACGAGAAACCTCTGCAACAAAGCAAGGAGTCTTGCTTTGGAAACTATTTCAGTTAAAAACTACAGAAACATAGACATCATTGATCTCAATGTTGAAGAGCAAAATTTCATCGGTTATATTCTGGACAAAAATAACGGCAATCAGATTGATACCATCACTAGCAGCAAGCAAAACAAAATGTATCACAAATGGAAAATCAGACTCAAGGAGGAAGAATTTGCAACATGGCTTAAAAACTGCAACACCTATTATCTTTTTTTCAATGGCACTTCGAAATCGAATCCCAGGATTGCTGGAGCAGGTGGAGTTATTTTCAATGCCAATGGGGATCGTATAGTCTCGTATGAATGGGGGCTTGGGCATATTTCCAACAACAGGGCTGAGGCTTTAGCCCTTTATCAAAGCCTCATTTAGCTCAGCAAAATCGGTATAGATACTACTTTTATCTTTGGAGATTCAGCAGTTGTCATCGGCCTTATGGCCCAAAACAGAGATTCGCCCAACGTTCTCTTACAACAGTCCATCAACAGGTGCAAAATTTTGAGCTAGTCCTTCATTGCTCTGAGTTTCCGCCACATCCTTCGCACTTTCAACAAGGATGCTGACCTTCTCGCCAACAGGGCATGTAATAGAACAATGGGCAGCCTATGTTGCAATGACGAGGAATCACATCAATACTTGCCATGACATCGAGTCACCTCTGTCTTCTCCAAATCTACAAATCAGAGAAACCTGACATAAGGAACTAGTCCAAGATCCTCATGATCCGTACCAAAGACTCAATATGCTTTGAGATCCGTCTTCTTTCAGAAAATCTCTTTCCCATATTCGTAATCACGAGTTCCGTCGGTTTATTTCACTTCATGACCCCCGTACTGCATCTGATGTCTCCCTACCGTGACTTCCCTCGTCCCCCAACTTTCCTCTCCTCCTCTTTGATGACTCCCCTGCGCCTCCCATCCTTCTTATATGCTCTCCTCCGTTCTATCTCTCACTTTGTATCCTCCTGTCCCTTGCAATCAGTATCTTGCAGGTTTGAGGTCCCGAATTTACTCTCTGTTTCTAGAGTCTCCCTCTCGCTTCTTTATCCTTCTGCTGATCTCCATAGTCTTAGGTTCCTTATTCTCAGTCCGTCCCCTGGCGCCGCATTTCTGGCTCTGTTCTTGGACCCCTTTTCATTAGCTTCTTCTCATTTTGTTCCTATGGCGAGAAGTGAGGATTGTCTTCACTGTTCAGATCTCCAAGCTGAGCTGGAGCAAGTCCGAGCCCATCAAAAGGCCTTGGAAGACAAGATTGACAGTCAAAATCATATATCAATGAGAAATATGCAGCCGACGTTAACTTGCTCTACCATAGAATCTATTCATTGCATGAACAGTTCAACCAGCTTTCCAATAGGTGCAGTCATGCAGAAGAATCCATTGAAATTTTGAAATACATGATGGAAAAGAAAAACGCAGTTCCAACAAGTTCGTCAAGCATGAAGCAAGTTAGCGTCGACGACAAACCTGGAGGGTCCATTGTTCAACACATCAACCATATTAATATAGATTGATTATGCTTTGTAACTGCTACTATCTGTTACTTCAGTTTGTTAGGATTTATTTTTGGTCTTTGTTTTTTAAAAGCCCAAAAGGCAAGATCAAGGAGGAATTTTGTTTAACCTGTAACTCCTTCTTTCCTAGCTCTTCTTGGCATCTCAGCATGTACCTCAGGAGCTCAGTCTCCCTTCTTTTTTCGGAAATATAATACAACAACCGACTTTGTTAAAAAAAAAGATGTATATTTTTTTTGCAAGCTTGGTGGGACTACATCTTCATCATGTCTAATATATCGCTCTGATTGAGGCAGGGAATTGAACTAATGACTTCACATCAACAAGTACCTTAACAGAGCAAGAGATCACTATCTATCCAAGACCCCATGGACAATTAAAAGATACATATTAAAAATCATAGATAATTTGAGTGATTGAGATTAACAATGTTAATCAGACTCATCTCTATTCAAATTTTAATGAAAATTTAAATCTTAATTGAAATTATTTAGTATAATTTACTAACTATTATATTGTGCCAAAAAATCATACATGATAATGTATTCTAGTTACCAATTCTCCCTTATATGATATATACTCCTTATATTTGTGAACGAGTCCCCATTCTCCCTTATATGATATACACTCCTTATATATTTGTGAACGAGTCTCAATTCTCCCTTTTATGATATACACTCCTTATATATTTGTGAACGAGTCTCTTTTTATATATTTGTTAGTTTTATTATTTAATTATAAATAAATTAAAATTTATATTGAAAATCTTTTTTAATTTTTTGTATTTTTTATTAAATTATTATATATATAATTGAAGAAAATATTTACAAATTTATTATTTTAATTAAATAAATTTATTTATTTTTAATTGGAAAGAGTATTTATATGGTATAATTTTTTGCTTGGTCCATAGCAAACACATTAGACAATACAAAGTAAATTCATCAATTTTTTCCAATTGTTTTCTCCTTTCCAATAAGAATACATGATTTTCTTGAGGATAATATATTTGAGCAACAAAAAGAGGGGTTTTGTAGGTGAATACCTTAGAAAACTGCCCCAACAAAACACAAAATTTACAACACATAACATTACTTTTGTTTATGAAATCTTTCATGACAGCTGCATGCATGCATTTCCTCTAGGTTGCCACGAAGTCATGTGCACCCCTCGATTTTTATATTTTCTTGCATCAATCAATTTAACTATTTTTTTTAGTAGACTTCATTGGTAATTAAGGAATTACAGGAGGTGTGATTTGACAATTAATCTTTAATTTACACCACTCGTTAGCATACTTTTCTACTAGTTCTTTATTGAAGTCTTTTTGGACTTAGAAATATGCTTTCGATGAGATATCTTCTGTAATTTTCCTGATTCTTTTCATGATGTTTTCCATAGATCTGTCCCTTAGGAAGGAGCCTTTGTCCAGATGATGCAAGATTAGGAGAGGATCTCCCATAACCGTAAATGTTTCCACCTAATGTTCTTTGGCTAACAAAAGTTCCTTGAAGAGACCATATATCTCTACTTAATTATTTTTCATATGGCTAACACCCCACCCCATGAGTACCTAAACACTTTGTCCTTCTCAAGGCCATAGAGTACCTCTCCCCCTCCTGCCATGATGAAAACGAGGAGACCCCTTCGATGAAAACGAATTCCGGGTCTCTTCGTTTTCAATATTTGTTTACAAATCATTTCTCAGGCCTGTGGGTTATGGGCCCACAAAGCCTATCAGTGCAGCTCTGATCTCTGAACATTCCTCAGATGCGTTGTTGGCTTCAACCGAAATCTTAATCCTCTCCTCCTTAAGAGTAAGCCGCTGCTGTTGGCACTCATCATAGACAATGAGGTACCGATTTGTTCATGCATCAAATGACCTTACCTTCCCAGATTACCATTCTTTGTACGTGACAGGTCTTGTCCCAGCAGTCTGGCTAGCGAAGTCTCTGCTTCATCTTGTAGAGTGATGCCGATCGCAAACCAAATTCTTCCCTTATGAAATCCTTTTGCTACTGGTGTTTGCCAACTGGATACAGCGCCTGCCACAGTGCCTCCAGCTTATGTAACAACTGCTTGCCACCGGAATCCGTCCGGTTCTTCCTCATCGATTGCAGCCAGGCACAGATAGGAAATGCAATATTTATTTTTCTTTGCCTCCACCTTTTTCCCGGACTTCAACAAGCTGTTCGAAAAGATCTTGAACCTTTTCCTTTGACTCCGACCATAGTCACAGCTTCCTTCCTGACTCGGGTTACTGCTACCAGTTCTCGCATAACTTTATGCGACTCCTCTGCCCATCAACATAAATTCTCTTCAATAGTGCAAACACAAGCAGGTCTAGTTGTCTGCCAAATGATTTACTGTTACGTAGAACCTCTGCTCCATTGGATTGGAGCCGCCATTGCTGTTGCCACCTGCATGAGATGATTCTCTCTAGCAATTTGATAAGAACATTCCAGCAAATAGAACGAAACGCTAAAACGCTAGCAAACGATTCAGGCAAAAACATACACAAACACAAGTTCACATAAAACACTTTTTTTTTTTATTATGTACAAACTCAGATTACAGTTTTAAGGCATTTCAGCCTTAATCAAGATTTCTCCGATAAATACATTTTTTCCTCTTTCACACGCTCAGGGTTTTCTCTACTCCTTCTTGCTTCTTGATGAATCCTTCACTTCTTATTACACATACATTCAGTTTTTAACTGATTTTTCTAACTAAAATTAGTTCAATAACCGAATCTTGCTCAAGGTTGCCCTCGCTATCCATGTGGTTGTCCACATGTCCTCTTTCTCTAATTTTCTTTCATTGAGGTGTCCAGATGCTCCTGCATCAGAACTCCCGAGGTACAAAAATTATGACCTCCTGGTCATATGCTCCCGAGGTACAAAAAAATTATGACCTCCTGGTCATATGCGTTTTCTTGTCATTAGCAATTCTACCCACTGTTTCACTTCTTTGAGCTGCAACCAAACCTCTGCCATAGCAAGTCCTCCTTGCTACCAGATGCCCTGCCAAGCTTCTTTGTTGAGCTTAGTCCTCTCGACATCTCCGCGGTTCTCTCCTCTCGAACCAATTGAGCACTCCTGCTCTAGGTTTGCTGCAATCTTCTCACCTTCACAAAATAAATAAATAAAAAAACTACAAGCTTACAAATCTTCAACAAACTGTACCTCTTCTTTCTTCGCACCTCTTCTTTCTTCTCACGCAGAAAAAACTCCTCTCCACAGGAAATCTTTCCTGCTCTGATACCACTTGATGAAAACGAGGAGACCCCTTCGATGAAAACGAATTTCGGGTCTCTTCGTTTTCAATATTTGTTTATAAATCATTTCTCAGGCCTGTGGGTTATGGGCCCACGAAGCCTATCAGTGCAGCTCTGATCTCTGAACATTCCTCAGACGCGTTGTTGGCTTCAACCGAAATCTTAATCCTCTCCTCCTTAAGAGTAAGCCGCTGCTGTTGGCACTCATCATAGACAATGAGGTACCGATTTGTTCACGCATCAAATGACCTTACCTTCCCAGATTACCATTCTTTGTACGTGACAGGTCTTGTCCCAGCAGTCTGGCTAGCGAAGTCTCTGCTTCATCTTGTAGAGTGATGCCGATCGCAAACCAAATTCTTCCCTTATGAAATCCTTTTGCTACTGGTGTTTGCTGACTGGATACAGCGCCTGCCACCGTGCCTCCAGCTTATGTAACAACTGCTTGCCACCGGAATCCGTCCGGTTCTTCCTCATCGATTGCAGCCAGGCACAGATAGGAAATGCAATATTTATTTTTCTTTGCCTCCACCTTTTTCTCGGACTTCAACAAGCTGTTCGAAAAGATCTTGAACCTTTTCCTTTGACTCCGACCATAGTCACAACTTCCTTCCTGACTCGGGTTGCTGCTACCAGTTCTCGCATAACTTTATGCGACTCCTCTGCCCATCAACATAAATTCTCTTCAATAGTGCAAACACAAGCAGGTCTAGTTGTCTGCCAAATGATTTATTGTTGCGTAGAACCTCTGCTCCATTGGATTGGAGCCGCCATTGCTGTTGCCACCTGCATGAGATGATTCTCTCTAGCAATTTGATAAGAACATTCCAGCAAATAGAACGAAACGCTAAAACGCTAGCAAACGATTCAGGCAAAAACATACACAAACACAAGTTCACATAAAACACTTTTTTTTTTTATTATGTACAAACTCAGATTACAGTTTTAAGGCATTTCAGCCTTAATCAAGATTTCTCCGATAAATACATTTTTTCCTCTTTCACACGCTCAGGGTTTTCTCTACTCCTTCTTGCTTCTTGATGAATCCTTCACTTCTTATTACACATACATTCAGTTTTTAACTGATTTTTCTAACTAAAATTAGTTCAATAACCGAATCTTGCTCAAGGTTGCCCTGGCTGTCCATGTGGTTGTCCACATGTCCTCTTTCTCTAATTTTCTTTCATTGAGGTGTCCAGATGCTCCTGCATCATGCCACCCTTGGGTTTCATTTGGATGCCCCATCACAATAGACAATCCAACCTTGTCATGAGCCCTTCCATGTTGTTAATTCTACCTCTATCAATCTTATCTTTTAGCTCTCATCTGTTTCAAGCCATTTCCATTCCATGTTTTGGGAAAAATTATCCAAAACCATAAACTTCTAAGCCAATCTGTTCCATTTGGTCTAAGATTTGTTCAGAAGAGTTCGAGTCTATCTTTTGAGCTTCAAACTCAACACACAATAATATTTCTTTTATCGTTGTGTTGCGGGGAGGAGTATTAATGTTTTCAAAGATTGCCTTATTCCTTGCTAACCATAATTTCCAACATATAAATTTTGAGAGTGTTTCCCAATAATTTTCAAAGAGAGGTTTCCTCAAAAAATTCTTGAAAATGATAAGGCATTTTCACTCTATTAGAGAGTGGGGCAATTGCTTCCATCCAAATTTCTCTAGTATAATCATAGTCCATAAAGATTGGGAGATTGTGGGCTTGATTGTGGGAAAAACTCCACAGTTAAGCGCGCTTGAGCCAGAGGGGTTCTGGGATGGGTGACCTCCTGGGAAGTCCTGGTTACCGGGTGCAAGCCCCAGAAGTGATGATTGATGTTATGTGATTCGTTCTCCACTTTTCACTAGTTTCAATCCCACTTCTTCACCCCT
>APFE030160232.1:0-15764 GCA_000404065.3 Pinus taeda
TGTCCATTGTGTATTATTGAAGTTCAGTGTTATGCTTTCTGGTAATCCCTGGCTAAGATCTACTTCAACACATATTCTGGCGAAAGTAAATATTCGCCTTGTAAGTCTGTCCCCATCAATCTTTAGGAACTTTCCTAGAGTGTTCCTTATGGCAATTAAAACGTTGTGATGCCATAAGTGTAATGGAAGGTTGTGCAGTCTGACCCAAACTGGAATCTTTGATACCACCATTGTATTGGCATTGAAATATGGAAACCAAGGGGTCATGAAGAGCCTTGCATTTCCCCAAAACCATGGTCGCTTGTTGAGGATGTGTTCCCTTTCCTGTTCTGATTTGAATCTGAATATAAAAAACCCCTTGGGGCATAAGTATATTTCGCAGTTTGGTGACCATGTATCATATATCCATTGGTGCAAAACATCAGATTTGGGCCAAAAACCACTGAATCTGCATATAACTGATTTGGAATAGAAATCTGAGTACAAATCATTTACCTCATGCATTACAATGATGAGAGCAGAATTCACATTTTTTTGTTCTACAATGTAGGGCCCGGGTAGCTCAGGCATTGATGCTGGATTGGTTCGTGCTTTTCCCTTGCCTTTGACCGCATCCTTAAAAGAGCATGTGCTCTTTGAACTGGTTCCAAAGCATCCACCCCGCAAGCGGAGATTGATGATGATGGTCGAGTCTATGGTTATGTTTTAATCCTGAAGGGTGTAGTTATCCTATAAACTGTGACCCGCATAGAACATATTTTGCCTATATGTTGGTATACCAAGGTGGTTTTGTATTTTATACCTTAGATCCTGGACTCTGCTCCTCTTCCGAATCCTCCAACAAAAATGCCTGCCTTCTAGCATTTTGATAAAAATTTGTGTGAGATCCACCTCGGTAGGGTGAGAAAGGGCTTGGTCTGCTGCCCCGGTGTCTAGATTTGATAGATCTAGGCATATCAGAGCTCTGTTTGGTTCTTGCATCTCCGTACCTGGGCTATCTGATGGATCTTCTAGCCTTGTGGTGTTCAATGTTGTGTCTATGTGTATTGAAGGGATGTTTTCTGTCAAGTTTTCCACCCTTCTGGATTTTCTGTGGACCTCTGCCAGTTCCTTCCTGTCATCAAGTTATGGGAACCCTCGTATGTGAAAAGATTGATATAGATTTAACTTTTTCAGGGAACATTCTACAACATAGGCTTCTGATTGATGGGGGTTTGACCATATTGGAGTCCAAATTATTGCAGTGTGCACCAGATCTAGGGTGTGATTTCGAATCCCCAAGGAAGCAACCAGATCCGACGTCCCCAAGAAATTTACCTACTCCATAAGGTGACTTGTAAGAATAATCTTGGCACCATTTTCAATCAAGTACTTGATGGTGGTAACAACGGCCCTCATACACGGATCATCAATGATTTTATGTTTTTCATCAATGGGGATCTTCAAATCGGTTCGGATAGAACCCTTCTTGCCCTTAAGATCGGATTCCCTCAAAACCCTGACACTCTTCTTGGCCATGGAGGCAACTCCTCGGCAACCCCTGCCATTGTTGGCGCCATTAACCTGCACTACGACACCAAAAGCAAGTTTGTTCTCGGAGGCGGACAGGTAGGAAACGACCCCCAGTCCACCCTAGACATGACCTCCAGCAGGGGCGAGGATGCAGTAGAACAGAGCTGGCGAGAGGGAGAAGCGACCCACAGTTTGGATCCAATGACGAGGCGGGTCGTAGGAGAAGAAAAAGGCGACAATGACACGACTTGCAAGTTTGGTGTCGAGGCATTTCAGCCGAGTGCTACAGCTGTTGTAGTTGTCGAAGCCATTCTCTCTGCCTCTTCCCAGAATAGGACAAAGATCAATTAATCACAATTAATAAACATTATATTTATGTACTATTTATTTATTTATGATAGGTTAATTTATTAATTAATAAGAACATGTTTACAAATCTATTAACTTGATCGTTTTATAAATAAATTTGTTATTAATTTCATAGATAGTATATAAATAATGATTTAATATTATTAATAAATAATTTCATATTTATATAAACAAATAACGGTTAGTTTATAACAACTAGTCTTTAATTAAAAACTAATTATGTCGCAAGGCGTTTCCCTTTGAAATGAACTTTCCTTTGATCCTCGTTGTCATTGTTATACACCATCGTATTAAGTGTTAGATGATTAAAACATTGCCATCCGTTGATCTCATAACTTACTCCTCCTTACCCGACTCCTTAACCTACGTTGATCTCATAATCGATTCCTTTTTAGTTGCGTCCTAACTACCCTTGCTTCATTATTATTGCTCATTCTCCCTTCATTTCTATGTGTTCAAATCGAATCTGAATTGTTTGTAGCTGATCATAATTGCCTTGCACACGCCAATCACATACTCCATTGCTACGACCCATCACAGCGACAACGACGTCTCAACTGTGTCAATTTCCGGTCGGGGAGACTCTTGAAGTGAGTCAAAGAATGGAAGGTAGAATTTGGTTACGTCTTTCAAGGCCTTGAAAATGAATTTTCAATGTTTGTTACTGCTCACCAAATTATCAACAGAGGTCCAACTCCGGCTCTCAGCGCATAACCGCTCTCTGAAGATTAGTGTGGTGGTTGAAACTATTGTTGGCAATGTTCAAATCCACCTTTATGTTTTGCTTTTTGCCATTACAATGTTCTATAGTGCATGACTTGTTGCAAGTTTTTTGATTAAATATACAACACAAATGTAGCTTGCAGTATGCCTTTCCATTCAAGGCTTTTGCTCATAGGAGTAACTACATCTGCATCTGCATCCTACCTGTCTTGAATGTTTTGATTGACCCAGTTTCCAAATTCAATATATCTTGCATTCAAATATTTCACTTTTAGTTTTATGAGCCCCATTTGGCCCGTGAATGGCTTATTCAATGAAGATTTTGATCTTGGTCCAGCTCTGTACAAACTGAACCTAAGTGACAAAAACCTTGTGAGCCTTTAGGACATTCAGTATCTTCATTTTGCAATGACACTTTTTACACTTGGGTTTTTGTTTTGCCCACTGTAAGTTGAGTTGTTTAAACAAATATTTTGCAGTTTTGTTGGAGTGACTGGAATTTGATGCAACTGTGAACTCTTGGTTGTTCTTGTTTGTTCACATTTTTGTTTTTTTAATATATGTATGTACTGATTATTCAGGAGGAGCTCAAAAGTTGAGTGTTTTGGGTTTGGAATTGCAGGTAGCACAAGTACTTCTAAACTTTCCTTACTCATTCTATCAGTTGGGAATGGTGTAAGGAGTCCGGTTTCAAGTTTTCTATGGGTTGATGGGAAGTTGGACCGCTTACCTTATCAGTGTTCTCTATATTGAATACCGCACAGGAAAAGAGAAGGAGAATGTGAGCTTCAAGAATCATGTTATTCAGGTGGATAGATACAGATGTTTATCTGAACTTTATTAAATGTATAAAAAATATTCATTTAAAAATGCTAATTTTTTACAGTTCTTGAGGTCTTTAAACAAAAATATCCTATCCTACAGTGGCCTAATTAGTCTATCGGCAGTTGCAGAAATCTATCCATTTGAGATTCAGGGGCCTAATTAGAATGTCAACAATTACATAACTCTGGGCACAAAGATTTCCTTGTATAATGTATTGTTCTTTTGTTTTGTTTGCAGTGGTTTGAAGTGTTGGACATACTTTTGGGCCCGTTTTGGAAGGTCCTTGGCTTGGCTTTCAATTGTACATTTCTCCTTTGTGGATCTATGATGCAACTCATAGGTTGTGCAAGGTAGGTAGGTCATTCGCCCATTAATGTCCTTTTTTTGGCAGGATTGCGACACATTTGTTTTGAAGTTGGCATCCATTATTTATTTCCTGTACCTTACCTGCAACAATATATATTACATCAATGATCACTTGGACAAGAGAACGTGGACCTATATTTTCTGTGCCTGTTGTGCTACTACAATCTTCATCCCTTCCTTACACAATTACCGCCTCTGGTCCTTTCTGGGCTTAGGAAAGACCACATATACTGCATGGTATTTGGCCATTGCTTCTCCGGTCAATGGACAGGTATGTATGCCTTGAAGTATGATATTTTTTACAAAATTGTTATTTCGTGTCAAAATTTTAAATTCATTTTTATATTCAAAAATACATTATACTCTGCACATATACCATACCTGAAACTGCTTGAAAGCTGACATGCGTAGAATTATTTATAAGCAACAAACGAGTTTATTTAGGGAATTGCATTGTAATTGTAATTTATGCCTCTATGTGTCTGTCTTAGGGTTATTTTTGTCTACTATACTGTATTCGGTTGTGGCTTTGGATTCAAAGGAATGGAGACAACAACAATAGTACTCCATTTATCTTGTTGTTAATGGAGACTGACAAGAAGTCAAATGAATGGCGAGCCACTAATGAAAGGTTTGGAGTTTCAATCCCACGGCAAGCCACTAATGAAAGGTGGTTTTAAATATTCAATTTTTCAAACACTTTGAATTGTTGTTCTAATTAAAGCTCAAACAAAAAATTACGAGAAGTCAAATGAATGGCGAGCCACTAATGAAAGGTTTTGAGTTTCAATCCCACGACGAGCCAATAATGAAAGGTGGTTTTGAGTTTCAATCCCACGACGAGCCACTAATGAAAGGTTTTGAGTTTCAATCCTCTGGCGTTCAGTTGATATTATGTTGCTTGCACTTTTAAAGAAATAAATGGAAATAGTAGATAATGGTAAATGTTAATCACCTTTTAGTTTTGGCCACAACATTTTTGAGTGAATACATGGTTTTTCCATATAATATTGGTGTTGGATTTAACTTAATCTAAATAAACAGAAAATATATTTCAATAATTATATTTTCCAAAAACCACATAGTAAATAAATATACAAAATAGATGAATATATCCTTTAATTTAATGATTATAAACCACATTATAAATAAATATACATAATAGATTAATATATCCTTTCATTTAATGATTACATTTTTCAACAACTTTTCTCAAAACCACATAGTAAATAAGTATACATAATAGAGGAATATATGTTTTTTTATGAGTATTGATTGGCCTATATTGGTCAATTTTAATGGACTACTCTTCCTAGAACTCACCATATACAGAATGCTCACAAGAACGCATGGGATATAGATGCAAGTGTCCAATCTATGTATAAAGAATCATTCATAAAGTTGTGATGCAATTTCAAATGTGGAAATACCACCATCATGTTTTTCACATCTTAGAAGATCAAGAGCCAATCTTTGTTACAAGCATTATATTGTTTATAAATTTCAGATAATGTAAATAATATAGCTTTATCTTCCACCTTTGGGTGCAATTTTCTTTATTAATTCTTATTTTAAATGATCATTTACATTTACATGTCAAGATTGTTCCTCAATTTATGCTTTACGACGTTTCCTTTGCAACATCTGGGTATAATTTCATAAATAATATATAAATAATAATTACAGTGAAGGTGTCCCTATTGAACCAGTTCTATCGTCTACTTTTTCATTTTCCAGCATTGGATCTATCAAAAGTTTTCACTGTTGAATTGGATTTGTCAAAGTTTTTGGCCGGGCCGTTCGAGAAATTTGGGTTCGGCAAAATGCGATTTGCAGAGGAAGGTCGGGCATTATAAAATACTCGTCGTTGGTCTTGACCTCGAGATGTGGCATGTGCATCCACAGGGAATTGTCTATGGAGGCCCCGAATGCACTGTATGTGTGGAAAACGGCTCTGTGGATCGCGAGTTTGGCAGATATTTTCTAAGTCCAGCTGAGGTAGAAGTCACTAATGATGCACACAAGGTGTGGCTTCTGCTGTTGGATCCACTGCTCGATTGGCTCTACTAATAATTGAAACGAGTAGACGAGAAGAGGGATGGATTTCCAGGGAATATCTTCTTGCAGTTCCTTTTGATCCGATGGGAGGGAGATGTACATAGGTCGAATGTCTAGGGACTCTGTTTTTGCTCGCTGTAAGAAATGTTGCTGGGGAGGGGAATGAGAACGCGTTGTGAGAATCGTGATAGAGATTCCATGGAACGCCAGTCGATAGGAAAATTCGAGAAATGGAATCAATTGGTTCTATTCAGGAAATGGAATGGCCAGCACATGGGGAGATTTCCTGCTACTCGCTGTAACGACAAACACCATATATATCTGCTATAGTTCGATGGCTGGAAATTTACACACAACACCAAAATGTGGATTCACTGGATTACAGACATTCCTTTCTTCTATATGTAAATCGAATTTTGTCTTTCATTTGACTAGCAGGCTGCGTGTTTTGCTTTAGGATAAAAAAAAATTCAGTGGAGTGGGGCATCTTCTTTGAAGATTTTCTGAAGCGGTAGTGCATTTAATTGTTTTTTATTTTGGATGTTTATGGGTCAAACTTATAATGGGTGAAAATTTAAAAATAATTGGTCTGGGATGATTTTTATAAAATTTCGCTATGGACTGGGGTTGGACTCTGCTTTTGCTCGCTGTAAGAAATGTTGTAGGGGAGGGGAATGAAAACACGTTGTGAGAATCGTGACAGAGATTCCAAGAGAATGGAATGGCCAGCACATGGGGAGATTTCCTGCTACTGGCTGTAACGGTAGACGCAGTAGAGTCCAAAAAAGAAAAACTATTAAATGGACGAGTAAGAGTCTACTAAATTGATAGTTTTATGTGGAAAAATATTCGAGAAATTTTTTGCAATTTCTTCCTTAATGGAAAAATTTTGCAATTTCTATTTTAGGGTAAGGGAAATTTCACAAATATTATTTTATTAATATATATAAAAATTTTAAATAACAAATTGGAAAACTAAGAACAATAACGAATTGATTCAAATGATGAACCAAATTTTCATACTTGCGTTATCCTTGCAACTTTAGGGCAACTCTAGTTTAATATATAATAAAATATCATATTATATAAACAAATAACGGTAGTTTATAACAACTAGTCTGTAATAAAAACTCAAAATATTATTTTATAAATTAAATAATTAATTCCTAAACGACGATTCTACAGCTAATTTGGACTTTGATGCAATCCTTGCTTTTATTATTTAGGACAATCTGGATTTGATGCATCCTTGCTATTTATTCTTTAGGATCAATGATTTTTTCACTTTTGTCATGAGGCATTAATCTAAAAGACATTCTTGTTTAAAATATGGATCACAAAAGCCTAAGATCTAAAACCATGGATATTATTAACTTGTAAATAGACTTTGTTACAATATAATGGGCCAATACTATGGCTTATCAATACCACTTCTCCACAAACCGTAACTCATTTCAGAATCAAAATGTTTTATAAATATTTTAATTTAATTTAATTTAATTTTATAACATGTTTTTAATTGCACAGAGGGATTTTCTAACCTAGTATGGAAAAGATGTTGTAATGTCTTGTCCTATAAACATTTGACTCGCTCAAATTACGTTAGACTTTTTGCACTTTCTGGCAAGAATACAACAAAAACATTTGTGGTCAAATCTTGATTTGTGTTGTTTAAAGTGTTGTTTTTTTTAACCGCATATATGGATTCAACACCCTGAAAAACCTTGGGGGCACTTGGATAGTGAAGTGTTCATCTCTCAAACTTGTGATTCCAATGAATCCTAGATTCTAAGCAAATTAGAATGGAAAATACAATTAAAAAAAATTAAAATAATAGAAAAATAATAATTAAAATAAAATTGAGGTAAAAAAGAAGAAGAAATAAATAAGCTTTGTTACAATACCATGTATTAATACCATAGGCCAATATCATGGATTATTAATACCATGTGCCCAAATATGTGTAATTCATTTGACTTCTTATGTAACATTATAAAAGTATGAAGAAATTAAAATACTACATGTATTTTATTTTAATTTGATTTGGTCACACATCTAACAAATGCACACCAATACCATATCAATAAAACATTTTGACTTGGTCAAATTAAAAATAAAAATAAAATAAAATAATTAATACTTATATTTAGAATTATAATTAAGAATAAAACTAGCCTAGATCAATCTTAACTTTAGATCCACCAAGCGCCCAGAGAGAGCAAATCTCTTGAGATGCAAACCTCTTTTAGAGTGAAAAGAGATTTGATCCCTCTCATTGCTTGGTAGATCCAAAGCAGGATTGCGGGGGAGCACTCCCCACCCCCCGCAAATCTACTCCCTAAACGCGCTTCGATCGAAAGTGCTAGGGGAGAGACGCCTAGAGTGCACTCCCTATTTGCTCCTATTTGGGATCAAATTTAAGAAGCACCCTCTCAGTAAAAAAAATCTCCCTAGTTTTCAAGGAGTAATAGATGGATGATTGGGGAGTAATTGCTCATGTATCACTCCCCATTACTCTAGGAGAAAATTTTAAAGGCAGGAAGCGATACGGGAGTGATCACTCCCTTTAAAAAAAATTGATCCTACACTAAGAATGCTCATGCACGACCAAGGAGAGAGGGGCAACTTTTTTAGAGGAAAATGAGAGGGACCAAAAACAATAAAGGCCTCCTCCCCTCCCTCATTATCATCATTTCATGTGTGAGAGGAGAGATTGAGAGTATTTCATGTGTGAAAGAGATATTGAGAGGGTTTGAGCTTAAGGAGCTAGTGGGAGATTGAAGAGAGATTGTTGGAGCTTGCAAGCTTGGGAGATTGAAGGGAGATTGTTGGAGAGCCAAATAGGTAGGGTCTATTCCATATAAATATATATAGTAATAATATAGATATATTTTTTTCCATGTAACATTTATGTTTTTTATATGTTGAATGAATCTAAAATCTAGATGTTCTTTTTCTCTTCCCCTACTCTTTCCCACTCCCCCCTCATTTTATTACAGGTAATAATCTCAACCTAAAACAAACATAATGGGTATATGGCTTAACCTTATCTTGTTTGTTCCATTTTTTGCTATGATGATGGTGTTAGGAAGCAACAGAAGAAGAAGTGATGAAGATGATGAAGAAGTGAGTAGCAGTGGAGGATACCCTAGAGAAGATGAGGAGGATTACCAAGAGGAAGAGAATGAGGAGGATAATGGGAGTGAAGGCGATGGAAAGAAAACCAGGGTAAACCAAACACCCTTTTGGAAATTGTTACAAGGCTTGGAGGAGGGAAAAGGGGTGGAACCACCAAATTTGTATGCCCCTGTTAAAAATCTATTTACATAGGCTCATATACCCATGCTAGAAATAATCTATGTGGGAAAATGGCATGGGATGGAAATAGACAAATGGGAATAGAAACCTGTGCAATTGTGTCAACACAACAAAGAACCAAATATACGAGGGAAGAGGAGGAATCATAATACCAATCAAAAAGATCAAAGGGTGAACATGACACCACTAGAACAAATAGAGCAACTACAAGAACTCCATCAACAACCAACCATGGTAGTGGATTCACAGTAAGAGGCATAGACATCCCTTTAAGGCATAGAACAATATCATAACTTCTTGACCAAGGTTGTAGGAATGACATGGATGTAAAAAAAAATTGGTTTCTCATTGCATGTGGCGTATCATTCATTGTTCTTTTCTTACCTTATTAGCATGAAATGGTTGTTTCCATCAACGATGCCCCTAAAGGATACAAAAGCCTTGGGTATGACAAAGCTAGAACCGTAGGACTTGATCAAGAAAAAGCCAAAATAAAAAAATGCTTTGGGTAAATTCACAGATTCTTAAAATGAATATGGGGTATCCATTGTATATAATGGTTAGACAAATGTAAAAGGCAAGCCATTGATAAGTGTTCTTGGTGTGTCTACTACTAGTGCAGTCTTCTTTTCATCTCATGACTACTCAGATAAGTTTAGGACCGACATTAACACTGCAAAGCTATTAATTCAAACAATTGAAATTATTAGGCCATACATGGTCATCCAAGTCAACACTGATAATGCTTCTAATTACAAGGCAAGCGGAGCAATCATTGAGGATAGATAGCCCAGCATATTTTGGTCTGGGTGTTTGGTTCACAAAATAAAACCTTTTGATGCTTGACATTATTAAGATAAAGGAACTTCAATAGAAATGAATTAGTTCATTATACAAGAAAGGAAATCATAGCAATACCCATGACCTTGATTTGCTAGCTATTACCTCACCTTCAGGCACCTTTTGAAGGTAAGAGAGGCATTGAATAGCATGGTATCCAGTGAATCATGACAGATATTAAAGGACAGGGTTGCAACCACATTTGACAGGGAATATTTTCAAGAGGTGGAGGACACCATTCTTGATGGTCAGTTCTGAGGAAGTGTAAAGAATATTTTGTAATTCACCAAACCCATTTATAACATAATGCACTTTGTAGATACATTTGCACTGGTGATTAGGGAGGTATATGAGCAGATGGATAGCATGCTATAGCAAATCAAAGATATTGTTCAACTAAAAGATCACATCTTGTATGGTCATATTCACAAACACGTGGTCAAATGGTGGGAAAAGCTTAATGTTCCACTCCATGCCTTGGTGTATGTCCTTACACCAAAATACTACTCTCCATCTTGGTTTTCCAAACCTACACCTAAGGGTGGGGTTAGGATAAAACCCCATATAGTTCGAGAGGTACAAAATGGGTATATGTTAGCATTAGAAAAGTTGGTGCCTTTTGGGAGGAGTGTGCTAGATTGCGTCAAGAATTAAGGAAATGCTTCAGTCAAATTGGAATGTATGGTTCTTTGCATGCAATTAATGATAGAGATAGAATGGGTCATGTTGAATGGTGGAACATGTATGGCTCCAGGGGACCTTTGGCGAAATTGGCAGTTAAATTTCTTACACAGGTGGTTAATACTTCTTCTATAGAGAGGTGTTGGAGCACCTATAGCTTCATCCACAATGTGAAAAGAATCTGCCTTAGTGAAAAATGAGCAGAAAGCTTGGTTTATATGCACTACAACTTTAGATTGTTAACACACTATTGTGAGTGGGCTCGATTTGATAGAGAATATATCACTTGGGACAACCTAGAGGATGAAAATTTGGAGGATGGAGCCATACATTTAGAACAATTGGAATACAAACTTTTAAACAATGAGGATGAAGCAACACCAATAACAACATTAACAACCATGCCGCCCCATCATCCACTAGCAGTGCCCAAGTTGCACCATCTTTGCTGCCACCTCTCTCTGCAGCCTCACGTGGAGGTCATGTGCCTTCTCATTCTAAACGTAGTTGTCTAACTGTGTGGGAGGAGACTCCCATTGCTCCTAGACCACGAGAAAAAAAATTTGAAATTTCTCTTGGTAAGAAGAAATGTTAGTAGATAGTAGATTTACTTGTTTTTCTAATTTCTAGTGTTTTTTATGACTATTGACTCTTTCATATTTATTATGGTAATTTTTTGTAAACAATATATGACAATTTAAGTTTGAAGTTTGAAGTTGGAAATTCTAATGCATGGGTAATGATTCATGAATTATGAATGCGATGCTTCGTGAAAGTTGAAATGTTCATTTTATGTTTTATTTCTTTGTTATAGTTTGGTAATGGTTACAAGTAGAACTTTAGTGATGACTAATGTTATATATTGAATTTTGAAACTTTGAACTTTAAGATTGATGAGAATCGAGATGTTCTAACTTTTGTACCTATGGTTGACGAAGATTATAACTACTAGATGATGATGTTTTTTTCCAAGGAAAAAGTGTAATTTCATTAAGTAATTTAAGAAAATTACATGTTGTATGCCAACATTAGTGCAATTCTTTCACTACTATCAACAGGAAGTCAGTCCAGGTGTTATGAGCATTATATTTACATATATTCCTTCATTAAACTTGAAGGGTAAAAGACCAGGCCTGTATTTGCAATGTTAAAGACTGTAAAGCAAAAATAAATAGAAAGCAAAGAGATAGGATGATCATGTTGATCAGTCTTGTAAGTGAATCGCCTCTTCGATGAAAGGCCTATGGTAGATCTAGAAAAAGACTCCATTTCTGTACTCCTGAATCACCCACTATCCTCTGGTTAGATGTGCGACCTATTTGGAAAGAAGATCATCGACTTCATTCCTTTCCCTGTAGATATGAGAGCAGATAAAAGACTCAAACTGAGATTTTAATTCAATTGCTTCTGAGTGTGTGCAAGTGACAGTTATAGACCCCATTTATCTAGTTAATGATGAGCTAAGAGTCTCCAAAAATTTGAAGGTTGTGGCAGTAATTTTCCTTGGCAAAGAGGAGGAGGTGTCTAAGACTATTTAGTTCCGCGAAGTTGTTTGTGCCTCTTCCTAAGCCCACCTTTATTTTGAAACTCACAGACTCGTTTAGGTGTAGAACAGCCCCTCCCTCGCAATCCTCTAGTTAGGCTGAGGCATTGAAGTATGCCCAAGGCTGACCTCTATCTATTACTTCTGGGATTATTACTTGAGGGGGACGCTGTGTCAGATCCTCAAGGATTGAGTTGTAAGTGGCTAGAATGTGATTGCAGACAACCTCTCCCAGAATGTCTTTGTCCTGGAATACTCTATGGTTCCGGACAATCCGAATGCCCCATCAAATTATGAGAGGTACGTTTTTTAATTTATGGCTGGCCGTGCTAGACCACCAAGTCTGCCAAGCCTCGTTTACATTGTGGCCTGTCCAAAGAAGAGGAACGGTGAGTGCTGTAGTAATAATTTTCCAGATATTAGTAAAAACAGAGTAATGGAGGAACAGGTGATCGGTGTCCTCCATCACGACTTTGCATAGACTGCATCTAGAAGGGCCATGAACATTTTGATTTTGGTTTTGGTCTGTAGGAATTTTATTTGAAAGTATATAACAAAAGAGAAGTCGTGCTTTATGAGGGGCTTTTAGCTTCCAAATGGAGCGCCACCACCAACGAATAGTGCCGGTAGCCCGAGATTCCTTGATGGTTGCGAACCCAACCTTTGGAGAATATATGCCAGTAGGGACCTTGGCCCATATCAATGAATATTCTTTTGCAATGATCTTGATGTTTGCCTCCTCCAACGCCCCAACAAACCTCAACCACTCCCTGCTCCATCTGTCACTTATGCCCAGGTGCTCAAAAACCCTCCATTACGTAATTAACCTCTCAGTCCGCCCCTCCACCTTGATATGTTCTAGATGTGAGAAACCAACATCCCTGAGTTCCTGCCTCATTTCACGCGGCAAGATGCGGGGATTTCCACTTCCTTCCTAGGCATCAACCCCAATTCTTGTTTGGGATCCGTCCCCCACCTTCCAAGCTAGGCCCTGTTTAATGATATCAATGGAGTGCGTGATGGCCTTCCAAATGTTTGAGACCCCCATGTGGCTGTGGTAGGGGCTACGAATCCAACCTGAAATTATTTGTGGATTAATGTACTTATTGTAAATCACATCCATCTAGAGGCTGCTCTAGGTAATGATTTGCCAACCCAGTTTTACTCCAAGGGACTTTGAAAAGTCCTAGGGTTCCTTTAGACCCCGGCCTCTGCATTTCTTGGGTTTTGTTATCCTCTCCCACTTGACCCAGGTGTAATTTTAACCTACTGTTTGGCACCGCTAAAGGAATCTACAACAGATCTGCTTGATTCTATGATGAATGCCTTTTGGGATCTAGGCCAGGGACATCCAGTAGATTGGAATAGCCTCAAGGACTGATCTGGTGAGGGTGAGTCTGCCTACCCTAGAGAGCCACTTCTGCTGCCAGATGTTTATTTGGGCTTCAATTTTTGCAAGCATCCATGCCCAATCTGCAATGTGGTACCCATTTGGCTTAAGTCTGAAACCAGGGTACTTCAAACCATTCTACAGCTCCTGTCTTACAAACCCGAAGTTTTGGAAGGAAAATATTTGTTCATTTGGGAGACATGAGTTGAAAATGATTGTTGATTTGTCAAAATTCGGCTCCAATCCTGTAGATTTACAAAAGAGAGATAAAATTGACTTGAAACTAGAGGTGTCCCTATAGGAACAATTTAGAAAAATTAGAACATCGTCAACAAAAAGAAGGTGAGAAATAATGGCCCTATCATTGATTTCCACTCCTCCTGGAGTGCCATTTATTCTTGTTGATTTTAAGAGTCTACTGAACCCTTCCATAATCAGAAGAAATAGCATTGGAGAGAGAGGGTAGCCCTGTCTGAGTCCTCTTTCGGTGTGGAAGAAGTTGGAAGTTTCCGTGTTGATTAGGACGCTAAAGGAAACAGAAGTAAAACAACTCCCCATCCACTTGATGAATTGGTGAGGGAATCTAATATGTGTGAGCATGAGCTGAATATAAGTCTAATTAACTCTGTCAAAAGCCTTGGATTAGTCGATCTTGAGGATGGTCGCTTTTTTGAAAGGTTTTTGATGGAGTGGAGCATTTCTTGGGCAGTGACTATAGCCTCCTGGATATGGCAGTGTCTGAGGAAGGCAAATTGTTCCTTTGAAATCATCCTGGAGAGGATTGGCTTAATGCAGAGGGTGATTATCTTGGAGGTAATCTTGTAGATGCAATTGCAGAGGGAGATGGGTCTGAAGTCGTCAAAAGATTGTGGCTTGCCCACCTTGGGAATGAGGGCGATGAAGGTGGAGTTGAATGCTTCCGACATGTTTCCCGAAGTTCTGCAATCTTCAGCAGCCAGAAGGAGGTCCTGACCGATAAGCTCAAGGAAGGTGATGTAAAATTCGATGGGCCAGCCATCCGGCCCAGGACTCTTATCTTTACCAAGAATTTTTAGGGCTGCCTCCAACTCCTCCGACGTGATGGGCAAATTCAGCATCTCCCTTTCTTCTTCCTCAACAAATCGAGGGACCGCCTATGCTAATTGTGAGAAACATATCGCATAATAAGTCATTCATACATTAAAGCATAAATAGAATAGTCACCAGCGTACAAAAGTGCCAAATGATAACTCAAACATTCAAGCCTTCATATATAAATAACTGAACATAATATACTACTTTGACACACAAGCAGAAATCATTAAGAGATAAAAGTACCATTGATAACAAGTTCTACTCATGAGCTTCAACAATATAGATTTATCTCTTCCTAATTCAATATCTACTAAGAGTAAAAAAATGCATTTCAGTAGCAGACAATAAACACAGATATCAATAAATCTCATTCCATTCATTCATCAAAACCTCCTCTGAGGGTGCAGAAGTGCATGCTCTGAGGAAACGTTTTTGACCAATTTCAAGACCCCTCTCTAAATGCATGAGAGGGGTTAAAATACTACTACCTAAATACTAAAAATAGTTTATTACAAAAATATAGGAAGAGGTTTAAATGACCGTCCTTATCTAAGGCGAAAATAAATAAAAAATAAAACTAAAACTATATCTGGAAATTAACTATCTATGTATTTGTTCTCTGAGATCGCAAGCATTCAGCATTGGCTGAAGGAGCATCGGTTGGCTGACCTCCGATTTTAGTTGCCCTGCGAAAATAGAATCAACAAGTGCTGGCACTATCTTCTCGGCAGAGTTCGTAAGGCATTTGAGAGTCATGCATTGACTGTGTGGTTTAACCAAGTACTGCCAGTAAGTATCCCAATTCAACTTGGTTAACTTCTTGATGGACTCTACCCTTTCCTCAACTTTCTGTCTCCAACTTTTCTGTAGCTGTTGTGCCATTGGGAGAAATCATGGAGTGGTTTCTGATATGAGGTTGGCTCTGTGCAGGTTTTCATTGACACAGTCAATGATGTTGTTTGTTGTTGTCGCTGCTTCTTCCGCTGTCTGTTCTGCCTTTTTAAACTATACATCCCACTCATGGAACAAAATTTCTTTGTGGGCTTCATTGATTCTGAGCGCGCC
>APFE030160244.1:0-13693 GCA_000404065.3 Pinus taeda
AAATTTAAAGGAAATTTAAATTTAAATTTAAATTACCCAAATAAACGTCACTTTTATAAAAAATAACTGTCTACATGTATTTTATATTGAAATTAATTTATTAACACAAGATTTAAGAAAATTTAAATTTAAAAGGAAAATTTCAAATATAAATTTAAGATACTCAAATAAATGCACTTTTATCAAAATAACCATATATTTATATTTTATATTTAAATTAATTTATCAATACAAGATTTAATAAAATAAATTAAGAAAGTAAATTTAAAATTTAAATCAAGAAAGTAAATTTAAAATTTAAATTAAATTTAGGATCTAGGATTTTATCTTTAAAATTATTTATTTAACACGCCATGATTTACCCCCTTCATCAAAAATATTCTCGATATTCTAACTTTTATAGATTATGATATTAATTTTATTTTTAATATTTAATATAGTTTTGGGTCACTTGGGCACCATTCACACTTAAATTAGGTAAGTTATATTATTAAAAAATAATCCACTACCTATTCACACATTTATGTCTTTTAAATTTTAAAGGATTTTGATTGGCTTACACATTATGGCTTGGAAATTCAATGTTAACATTTTAAAATGAAAATTCTTCTATTGCGAGGAAAAAATCTCGAGTTAACTAGAATTTGACACTCTTGTTCACTTTCGGAAACTCATATGGTGGAATGTGATCTCTTTATCCTCATCTTTAGATTTTTCCTAAAAAATAAAGCCATACAAAAGTGGGAAAGAGCCATAAAGCATGGGGAAGCATTTTCCTAAGCACAAAAGCATCTAAAAAGTGGAAAATGCCATCTTTATATGAGGAAACATTATTCACCCAAAAGCTTTTGCCAAAATTGAACTAATGAGGAATTTGGGAAATCTTCATAGCCTTCACTTTCCTATATATTGGAGGCTTGGCCATTGAGGAAATGATGGGAATTCGTGTATTGTCATGCTGTTGAGATCTATCTTGAGATGGAGAGTTTTGGAGCTAGGAGTTGGGGGAGGTGTTGTTGCAACTACATCTGATGGTTGTAACTTTCTTCCAACTCCTTTATTAATATAAATGATTTGTTCTTCCTTCCATATGCTACTATTCATTCTTTACTTATACTATTTAACTAATGAATGTATGGGATTTTGGTTTATATTTATTTATTCAATAATATTTATATGTTTCTTATAGTTTCAATTATCAAGATATTATGTTGTGAAGTTTTATTTGTTATCTCTCTTGTGTGTAAGACTAAGATTTGGAGCTATCTAGGAGCACTCCAAGCTACACTAAAAGAAATAACAAGACCTACATGCGAGGACTCACATGAATTCATTCTTCTTTTCTTAATCGGTACTCTACATCTTAATCTGCTAAGAATCCGGAGCCTTAGAACAACCATTATCTTAATCAGTCTATCTTAGGTTTCTAGGATAAATTGAGAGGGTTTTATGTTCATCTAACTATGCATTTAATCCTACAGCAAAATGATATTTAGAAACTGTAATATATTTCACTATGTAATAAAATTAGTAAAATGGAAGTCAAAGTAAAACTCTAAACAAGAAGCCAAAAGTGGATGTAACCATCGACGCAAAATTGGGACTAAAATTGGATGTTAAACTAGCCATGAAAACAAGATGAAAACAATAAGACAAAAAGAGTTTTAAAGTAGAGTTAAAAAAGGGTGCAAAACTAGACACAAAGAAGGGAACAAAATAGGGCATACAAAAAGATACCAAATTGGGCGCAAACAAGGATGCAAAGATGGACACCAAAATGAGGATGAAAAGAATGGTGTAAAATTAGGATGCAAAATTGGGTGCAAAAAGGATGTAAGAAAAGACACAAAACAAGAAGCAAAATGGGACTAAGAAAGGGTGAAACTAAGGATGCCAAATATTATGCACAACTAGATGAAAATTCAAACTAAAATCTAGGTGCAAAATGAGATGTGAATATGGACACAAACTGTGGTAGAAAAAAGGATGCAAATTTGGATGTTGAAAAGGATGCAAAATTAGAAACCAAAAAGGTTGCAAAATTGGACATAAAAAATGGTGAAAATTTGGACGCAAAAGTAGAAAAATGGTGCGAAAATGGGCATAAAAAAGGCTCAAATTTGGATGCAACATTGGATGCAAAATGAAGTGCAAAAAATGATTCAAAACTTGGTGCAAAAACATTTGCAAAAGTAGATGGAAAAAATGGCTCAAAATTGAATGTAACTTTAGACACAAAATGGGATTCAAAGGTGGATGCAATGCATGGTCCAACATAAGGTGAAAATTTAGATGCTTAAAAAGATGCAAAATTGGATGCGATAAATGTTGTTAAAAATGATGCTAAATTGGATGCAACAAATGACGCAAAATTATGTGCAAAATAGGATGGAAAAAAGGGAGACAAATGAAATGAAAAAGTGGATGAAAAAAATGGTTCAAAAATGGATGAAAAATTTGGCACTAAATCATATTCAAGATATGGTGCAAAATTAGATGCAAAAATGGTGTTAAAAAAGGCAGAAAAATTGGTGCAAAAATAGATGTAAAAATATGTACAAAATTAGACAGGCCTTGACTCATCAAGAATTTGTTGATGATACCATGTTGCAAGGATCCCCACAGTCAAAGAAGCTCTTGCGTACAAACAAATCCTCAGTGACTTTGCCATGGCTTCAGGTATGAAAGTTAATCTATCCAAATCTAAGATTTTTTTCTTCAATACTAATATTGCTATTCAGATGAACATATCTAGAATTTTGGGCTTTCAAAGAGATTCTCTCCCCTCAAAATATCTGGGAGTTCCTCTAACTAATAAACCATTACATAAGAGCATCTGGGAGCCGGTGATTAATAAATTGCAGGATAAAATCAGGAAATGGACTATGAGATCCTTAAACTTGGCTAGTAGGTTGATGCTCACAAAAGTTGTTCTTCAATCAATCCGAGTCTTTATGCTCTCCTACAATCTTCCACCAGGCTTTGGGATTATTTTGCCTCCATCTTCCACCAGTCTAATAGGGACTATGGGAGCATTATCCATACCCTTATCAACTGGAGAAGAAACTTTTTAGATAATGAAGTTCTTGGTTTAGCTTGGGCCCTTACACCAACCTTCATTATTTGGAATGTATGGAAAGAAAGGAACAATAGAATCTTCAAGAATGTTAAGAAACCTTTACAATACCTTCATGATTTGATCCTAAAACAACTTAAGGAGATGGTTAGCACTAGAGTTCGCAATCTCCCTACGAATCCACCTTCGGCAATAGATATGAGGATTCTCTGTCAGCTAGAGTTGCAGGGACTTATTCCTCAAGGCTTGGATCAGAAAGATTCAATTTTGGATCCTAGGCTAGATTTTTGGCATCCTCCCCCTAAGGGATTTCTGAAATTCAACATTGATGGTTCTTCAAAAGGTAATCCGAGCATGTCCGACCATGGATGGGTGTTAAGGGATGAAAACGGAAATATACAATTCATATTCTATTGCCATTTAGGAAGAGCCCACCAATAACATGGTGGAATTAATAGCAATGGAGTAGTGTCTAGAGTTCCTGATCTAGGATAACTGCCAAAATGTGATCATTGAAGCTAATTTAGAGTTAATTATTAACTCGGTCAAGAAAATCAACTAGGCTACGAAGCTGGAAAAATCCTCGAGCAATTGGAGACTGATCCAGGTCAATCAACAGATACACAGTCACCTCCAGAGTCTGAGAACAGTTAGGTTTATTCATGTGTGAAGAATGACCAATAAACTAGCAGATTGTTTGGCCAATGAAGGAGTGATTTGCACAGATAATAGGGTGGGGAAGTACTGGAAATAGCTACCTCTAAATAGATTAAGAGCGAAGTGCCAAGACTAAGCAGATGAAGATAAGACAGTGTTTCTGAATAACGCCATGGAGGAAGGGTATAGATGACTAACAGTTTTTGGTTTAGGAGTTTACTCATAGTTAGGTTTAATGCGGGTTGCTTGCAGGGATCAACCCTTGCATCCCGGGTTAATTTGTTCACTATGGTTTCTAGTTGCAACAGCGCAGGCGACTGGGTTTTTTGGAGAACAGACAAGATGGTGGTTGATTCAGGTCATATCAGTTTTGGTAGGGAAAACGCAGCGAGAGATCGGAAGTCAGGATCTCTTGGATGCCGCGAAACCAGGGGTTTTTCCTCTTTGTTAGCTTTTTCGCAACCTAAGTGGTTTTCCAGTGATCGCAACCCTAGCAAGCGGGAAGTGGTTTTTTCTTTTCAGGAGTGATTCCATTCAGAGTGCTCCACCGGGAAGTGGGGTCGAGAGGAATACCGCCCTCATCACACGCTATTGTTCGTGAATGTAAGCGGGTGCGATATTATCCCCAACCATCAGATCCAACCAGGTAGATCCATGGATGAGACTGTTCATGCATGTTGATGGGTCCTTTGGGTAAAAGTCATGCTGCTTGGCAATGTGATTTAGCCATGACCGTTGGATCGAGCGAGAAGATTCGACGGTTGAGATTAAAGAAGCAATTTAGGAATATGGCGGGAAGAAATTTGTTCTTGGCGAGAGGTGGCTTAACACTCATTTCCCTAATTTGTGAGTTCAGGAGTGGTGCAGATATGAGAAATTTATAGTACATGGCACTTTTGTTCCTCTTCAGATCCAAATCCAGATTCTTGTATTTTTCTTTAGAGAGTTGTAAGGTTTAGTCGTAGTGGGCGAAGCTTTGGCCTGGTTACGGGTTTTGATGGGTTCTCTCCTTGGCCCACGACCCTTCGAGTTTGGTTGTAAATTATGTACTATATTTGTTGATTAATGAATTAGATGGTCAGACTCTTGCATCAGCAAAAAAAAGAAATCCTAGGCATACCCATTTCGGAAATAAAGGCCCTACATATAACCCATGTTTTGAATTTTAGGTTTGGTGTCTACAACTCCAAATTTAGAAAATGGGAATATTCAATGTTTTAGAAATGGGAGTTTCAGAAGACTTTGGAAAACCTTGAAGTCTGATCCAGTACTATTATCCAACTTATTGATTGTGCTGTATTTTCTGTCTTTTTTTTTCCCACTAACATTGGCATTGGAGAACTGCCCTATTATCAATTATCATTTTTCATTGATAAATTGAGATATCATTCAAGTGATATTCAAGATTAAAATTATTGAATATCTATGTGCGAAAGAGCTTCAAGAAAGAAAATACATGAGAATATGCAACCCAACATTTTATAATCTAAGTGATTATATGCATGCACTTAAGCACACAAACAAAGAGAGACTATTACAATCCTCTTTGGAAACCTTAATTTAATGGAAACCTTTCATGTATCATCTATGAAAAACAAAAGAGATCAGGTACAATGATTGCAACATATAATGTTTTATCTACTTAAAATATTAAGACAAAAATTTCTAATTAACTTTTTTAGGAGAAATTGCTAATTAGAGAAAACAACATAATGCTGGATGCTTGTTTCAAGAATTGTGAATTCTATTTGTTCATTTTTCCACTTGGATTGAAGTAAGACATCAAAGAGCAAGACATTAAACAAAGTTGCACAATTGTGTATAGACAATATTACAGTTTTTCTTAAGGCATGTATCTCTAAAGGAGGATGCACAATGAGTGCTAGGAAAATCTTTGCCTTCGTCCATCCATCCTTCCTTCCTTCCGTCTCTTAAATAAGAAAGTTGGCAGGTGAAGACCTAACTTTTTCTTTGATTCAACAATTTGTCTGGTGTCAATATTTTCCTATTTACTCTAAGCCAAAGATCATGAATAGATGATACCACTAAGCCTATAGAACCCTTTCTTTCGCGATCTAAAATCATATAGCGATACAAATGAGCTCCTTTGAATTTTTAACAAAACACAAAATATAATCAAAATCTCTGATTGAGCCCTTCAAAAGAGAAAACCGAGTCTTTAAATGCTAAAAATAGTAAGTGCTACTATAATTAACAAAACTAATAAAACTGACTAGAGGTCTAGGTGGAATAGGCAGGTGGCCACCAATATCAACTTGGATTAGTCCTCCCCCGTTAGAAAGCAATGGTCCCCATTGCGTGTAGTTCCTCCATGATGTGAGGAAATTTCTATTGAATATGATCATTAGTGAGCCACTTTCCCTATTGAAGGAGTTGGTTTGCTTCAACAACTTGATATAGTTAGATCCACTACTAGCAAGTGTTCTTGATTTGCATGTCCATTATCTTATCAGTTGTGGCATGTTAGATACAACTTGCGTTAAGATTTGTTGGTGTCAACTTCTCAACAACATCATATGTGTCCAACAATGGGGGAAAGTATGGTCGTAGTTGGTCCACATTTAATACTGGGTGTAGGCCAATGAATGGTGGAATGTTGAGCTCAAAAGAACTCTCCCCTACAACCTTAGTGATGGTGTAAGGCCCATATCGGAGTGGGTGAAGCTTGCGGTGGGGCCGAGCGAGGCACTCCTTCTGTAAATGTAACCAAATTTTGTCTCCCACCTAAAACTTGTGTGGCGCCTGATGTTCATCATGACGCTGCTTGTTCTTTGCATTTTCTCTATCTAATATGTCATGTACCTACTGACAGATGCACTAAATGAGCTCAAAGAAGTTGTTAGCCATGTCATATTCATATTGAACATGAGCCAAATCTACCTGAGTAACTGCAAATGGTATGGAAACATCAATGGAACATTGTGGCTAGAATCCCAATCCCACTTGATAGTGGTTATGCCCAGTTGAGTTGTGGAGAGCCATGTTGTAGCTATGTTGGACATAGGGGAGGCTCTCATTCGATATGTGTGGGTTCTTCAAGTTGTACATGTGCATGATCATCTGGTTGATGACCTTTGTTTGGCCATCAACTTGGGGGTGAAAGGTATTGGAATTAGCGAGCATGATATCCAACACCAACCAGAGGCTTTACTAGAATTCACTTAGGAACCAGCTATCCCAATATCTGATAATGGACTGTGGGATCCCAAAGTGTACCGATACTCATTCAAACAAAAGTTTAGTAGTGGATTCTGTTGAGATACTCTTCTTTCAAGCTGACAGAATGGCCATCTTAAAGAATTTGTCGACGACCATGAAAACACAATCATTGCCATGCTTGGTGGAAGGATGGACGGTCATGTAATTCATGGAGATGGATTCAGAGGCTTTCTAGGAGTAAGCGGAGGAGTATAGAGGCCTTGCCACAAATATTATAATACTCAAGGAGAGATATCTAACGAGGTATTGTACGTGCCAAATAAAAATGATATGACCAAGTTACGACCCTAGGAATTTGGCTACCTAACTAACCCCAACGAGGCCCACAGACTCTTGGTGCTCGATCTCCTAGGGTTAGGTTTTTGGTTTTTTAGGGTTTCCCTTTGTTTTTCAATAATAGAAAGGTGCTTAAGCCTAATTGTAACATATTTCAGAGGTATATAGCCACATAATCTCTTCTCAGAGATAAGCTACCATCGCCCGAGCTAGTTTATTTCCATTCTGTATGTAAGCATATTTCAGTTCTTTGGTGTTAATCAAATGAATTTTTATTCTGCTGCATCTATGTCTTTATGTTTATATCTATGTTTTGTTATGTTCCTGCATAATTTTGGATCAATGGTATCACAGTGGTATGCTCTTTCTCTTTTCTTCTTTGAATGTCCGTGATGAGGTCAGGGTAAAAGGACTTAGGGCTCAAACTGGTTAAATCTTTGCAAGACTAGCCTCGCAAACATCGATGACCTCCCATGGCAAAAGAAAAGAAAGATGAGGGAGCACGAGATCCTTTCAAAATATTTCTCGAAGAAGCCCGTGAGTGACAAAGCAACACAAAAAATCATAGATATAAACATAAAAATAGAGATGCAGCAGCAATAAAACTTCATTTCATTAACACCAAAGAACTGAAATATGCCTACATATAGAAAGGAAATAAACTAGCTCAAGCGATGGTAGCTTATCTCTGAGAAGAGATGTGGCAGATACATGCCTCTAAACTGTGTTACAATGAGGCTCAAGGGCCTTTTTATTATTGAACAGTAAAGGGAAACTGTAAAAAAACAAAAAAGCTAACCCTAAGAGATGGAACACCAAGAGTTTGTGGGCCCCGTTGGGGTTATCTAGGAAACCAACTTCCCGGGGTCATAAATTAGCCATATGATATCCATTTGGAGCATACGATACCTCGTTAGAAATCTCTCTTTGAGTACTATAGGATTTATGGTAGGATCCATCTATGGTCCTATAGAAAACCTAAAAAAAAAAAGCAATTTAAGGAGTCAAAACAACTCCAAAAGTTCAAGACCCAAAAAAATGGTAAAAATAGTAAATGATGCTATAATCAAGGAAACTATTGAAATAGACTGGAGGTCTAAGTGGAATAGGTAGGTGGACACCAAAATCCACCTGGATTAGAAACAATAAATGTTGCAACAAAAGTTCAAAACCTTAAATTGCATATCAAGCTATTACAAATATGGCTTTCTCACATAACGAGAGCTTCATTGGGTGAGAAATACCATACCATGTGCATTCATATTGGGGGATATAATTTGAGAAAACAAATGACATAATATATTAAGCATACAAAGGGGGGTAAAGGATGTTTATATTGGTAGGTATAGAAAATGGAGTTCAAAGTTAATGTAAAAATATAAAGGGGTATAAAAAATGTTAATGAAAAATTGGATACCTACAATATCTAGTGAAATTAGGGGTTTTTAAATAAGAAGGTATATCGGGTTCATATTAGTAGGGGGTTAAATAATGTGATCTTTAGAGGTATTGTCCAATATGTATTCAAATTAAGGGTATTGTTTAGTATGCCACAAACGCATGGGATATGTCAGAGGTTCATTGAGTGAAGCCCCCATTGCTCACATGCTTAAAAAAAAACATAAGAACTATTGAACATATGAAATTTCAAGAAAACAATGTAGAACCATTTATGGAAAGTATCATTCTACATAGAATGTAGATTACAATTGTCAATGTCTATGCAAAACCCTATGCCACATTGCCCAATATACTAAATATTATTGAAAAAACATTACGCAATATACCTATTGGTAAACCAATAGACAACGTAGGATATTTCAATGTTAACATGCACTAATGTAGCAATAGAAAAAGACAGAAAAAGTCTATATTCATAGCTACAACCTCTATTTCCTTCTATATAAAATACCTGTGTGGCCACATCACTCATTGATCATGTATGGTCTAACATAACAAACAACCACAATATCTACAAGCCAGATACATATTGGTCATATCATGACAAAATTTGTCTCACAATGGCCATATATATGCAAATGAATCATAAATAATATTGAATTATTTCCATATTTGCAATTAAATCACTTTTTCCCCCTTTTTGTCACCATTGAAGCTTAAACATTTACTAATGTTCTTTTGGAAGCGTCTAATGCATCCATATGAAAAGAACATTCCTATGCCATTTCCTTTATGCTATAGAAGCAAAATGGATCAAAGTTATAGTGACCAAAAATAGAAAAGGAAAGTATTTACAAATACTATTTCTACTTCTCTTTAGTTATTTATTTTCATATATTAGTTGGTTTTCGTGTGTCCATTATCACAAATTTCATTTTCTCCGTCCACTTTTGTTTTCACTACAATGAATACATTGCATCCTTGAGTAGCAAAGAAATACAACATCAAAACAAGATAAACAACTACAAAAAGAAGCAGCAAGGAAAGTCAAGCTATGTCCATTTCTTATTTGCATCAGTCACATCTACATTGTCATGTTGTAATTCACTTTGATTTTCATGACCTATACACAACCCAAATGCATTGTCATCCATTCCAATATCAATTAAAGAATCAGACATCTGTAAATCTTGAAAATTGTTTCATGGTGATGTCATGGTTGTATATAACACATTTTTGGATAAAGCAACAAAAACACATCAAATACTATGCATTGATTTGACTCATCAACAAGGATTGATGATAATCACAATGGTTGTTCCAAGTGACCCGATAAAAAACAAAATCAAAAGATCTTTCTAGGAAAAGGAATTACGGTAAAAAATTTCCAAATTGTGCCAAACAAAAACTATGATTGTGGTGACTGTGACCGTATTCTTTTGTTAGATAATACAAGCATTGTAGAAAACATCGGCACAAATTGTGAAAAATAAAAATGTGTTCCCAATGCAATAATAAAACAGTTGGGAGAAATAATAGAAGCATTCCCAATTGGAATAGTTGCAACACCTGTAACAACAATTCAAAAAGTTGGAATCCAATATACACTACAAATTAGACATGAAAGCTCTGAAGATAATAAGGTATTGGTAACATGCTCACCCTTGACCAGTCCCCCATCATTCTTATGAATTTCAACTTTTGGTCTATATGAAATATCAACAATTACATTTTCTTTTTGGTATTTTATATTATAGCTACAACATTTTGAAAACTTTGCACCCATCTACAATGAAATGGAACAAAAAATTGCGAAATGGAGATATGTGAATTATACTTCTCAGAAACATAACAAAAAGAAAATACCTCAAGGAAAAAACATTTTGTACAACAATGGCCACATTCATAACGCATTTGAACACTAAGATACAATAAGACCTCAAAAAAATAATCGACGAACAAATCAAGGTACATACATATCCAGTCATCTATCTATGTTTCATTCCATGCTTATTTATTTTTCATTACACACTAGTTGACTAGTCTTCTATTCTAACAGGTGCAAGGAATACTTGTCATTGCATATGCATACTCTACACCATTTGAACCTGTTTGTGCAGTCTACAATTTCCCAATGTCATCATCTCCAACGATAAAAGATATGCCAATATTTTGCACTAATTGCAAATAATAAACCGCTTTTCTCTTTCTACATTTTAATTGCATTATAAGAACTCCCAATAATAGCATATTGTGTTGTTGCCTTAGAAACATGCTAGTTCAAAAGAAAATATTGCTCGAATTAGCTCAAATATACTACTAGGAATATCTGCAAAAAAAAACAACATCAATTTATATGTTGCGCAATTTATAGATTCATGGTCCTTCCACTCTCAATGGCGACAATGAGATTCTAGATGTTGAAAGAAACTATAGACAAAATAAAATGAGCCAAATCTCCAACTAGCAAGTTTGTCTTTCCTCCTCAAGTATCATCCTCAATATTTCCCCTTTATTTTTTGGCCATTTAAAAAAATGCTACAAATTTCTATTCATGCAAACATTAATAAACACTTTTTATTAGTTTTTCCTCATCTAGGGACGTTCAAAGTCCATAAACAATATTGGGAATTGTTATAGATCTTGAATGCCAATGTGGAAACAAGAATGAACATTATTACGTTGATGCACAAAAAACATTTATGCTTCAAAAAAATTTCATGTCAAAGATAAGAATTACCCTTTTTTGTTAATAGTGATATTATCGAAACAATATTTTACCTTTTAAATTGCATAAATATTTTGAAACATTGTCTACAATTTTCTTGTTTCCTGTTATGATTTAGTTTTTCTTTTTTGTTAATTTGAAAGTTTAATTGTTCTACTCATTCACAAGAATTCAAAGTACTGTGATTTGTTAGATTATGTTTCTTCATTATATTTAAAACATGTTACATTCTCACTTAAGTGCATATTTTATCAAGTTTTCTTTCAAACACCTCCAAATCATATGTATAGCTAGCAAAAATGATCCCTCAATGATAGTTAAATTTCATTTTTCTTACTTTACAAGAGAAGATAGAATTTAACTAATATAAATTGTTGTAGCTACAATTAAATTTATAGATTTTCAAAATCAAATAACTTTAAAGAGCATGAGGATTTGAGTCCAATTAACATCTTAATTGCTTTGATGTGCCAACATATATTATAGGATCATCATCTCATCTTTAATTAACCTCATATATTTTTAACCAAATAAATTTTAAAAAACACATATAGCTTTTGTGTGGAGTTTCTGGCATAGTTAGCTCCTAAAAACTAATTTACATAATAATTAGAATCCAATGATTTATGGCCACTTCAAGATTCATTTTCATAGTTTATTTTTTTACACATATTTTTTACCTTATTAAATTATGAATTGAATTTAAAATTTAATGGAAATTAAATTCTCCTTATTAATTATTTTATAAATTTCATAAATATTTAATAATTCAATAAAATATGTCAAGTCTCACTAGCAGAATCGATTGAGGATGAGCATTGTTAGTAATACGACCCATCATCAAACCTCACGGATGTGGTTATGTCTCTGATAGAGAGAGGACATGCCCAGGCCCGATGCGATCCTCGGGCGATTTTGAAGGATTAAATTCCCTTGGGTCCTGGTTTCTCAAGCTAGATGTCAAGCCTGGAGAATCACAGACAAATTGACGAAAAATAAAACTCAATAAACTATAAAATAAACTATAAAATTAAAATGAATAAAAATATAAGCATATATTTAAATTTATTTTTATAAATTACATATAATTTAATTACAATGAAATACTTGAGTTTGTGGATACATTTTATTTCTATCATATGTGAAATAAATTAGCTAATTTTGCATCTCAGATTGCATTTTGAAAGAGTCTATAGCAAATTAGGTTCACTATTTTATTCATTATTGTACAAGGATTTGTTATCCCTGACCGTTTCTAAATTCAATGTGAAAAATTTGACCATGGTTTAAATACATTATGCTGATTTTTTATTTAGAATATTTTTTAATTATTATGTTTTGTTTTGTTGAAAATGTGTGTATCATTTACACTTCCAAAGAAAACTTTATTTGATTGTATTTTTTAATTATTCTGTTATGTTTTGTTGAAAATGTGTGTGTATCATTTACACTTCCAAAGAAAACTTTATTTGATTATATTTTTGCATTGAATATTATTATGGTTTGTACTCTATTTATAATACAAAGCGTTGTGTATCAGGTATCTTACCTTGTACATTCCTTATAATGAAAAACATCCTGTTATGATTTATTGTACAAAGTCCATTGACCATATATACCATTTATCGCATTTGCAGCCCTTGTTTGAGCAACAGGGAATGCTAGTTATAGTTCTTTATTTATCATACCATTTATTTATTTATTTTAAGCTATTTATTCAATCTAACCAAAGTCATTCCAATTAAAGAAACAAAAACTAACTTCCATCTTTCAATTATAAAAAATATATTAAAAAAAATATATCAATAATAAAAATTAGGCTATACAAAAAACATTTTCCATATATCACCGGAAATGCGGAGATGAAAAAAATTAAACTTCACAGATTTCAAAAATTGAATAAAACTAGCATAACAATTTAAAAATATCTACTGTGGTTTGATATAGCTGAACGCTTCATTTTTAATTAACCAACTCTTAAATGTATAATTAAAAATATTTTTATTATAATAATATTTATTATTAGTAATATAACTAAATAATAAAATTAACTTTAGAATTAAGTCATAGTCTAACAATTATGCTTTTTGTCCTAAATAGTTTAATGTTAATTCCCGTAATATTTGAAAACTGCCGCAAGGGATTTTTTGTAAATCTCTAGTAAAAGCTGTCAAAATTCATAATTTTAGGTGCCCTCAAAGTTTTTAATGGTGCTGAATTCATTTCCGCCATCAAACAAATGATTCAAACACTGCTTCTAAAAGATTTTTTGAACTTTTTTCGCCCAAATTTTGACCACTTTTGGTCGTCCGGGC
>APFE030160252.1:0-10456 GCA_000404065.3 Pinus taeda
TGTGATGGCCCTCCCTCCTCGTGAACTGGTTCCGGCCCTGGGTGTGACTGTGTGAAAAAGTGTCGGGAGATGAAATCTGCCCAAGGAATGCCCTGCTGGCTCAGCTGATGGGAAACTACTAGCTGAATAAGACCATGATGGACTTAAAAACAGGGTTTTTTAAATCTAAGGCATAAAATGATCTGTAGCTGAGGAAAATAACAATGAAACATGTGTACATACCTCCCTTTGGCTTGTTGGGCACTCACTGACCTTGACTCATGACCTTGATATGATTTTGACTCGAAACCCTAGACCTAAGACTTGGGACCTTAAGACAAAAATAACCACAAGTGTGACTCAATTACATGGTAGTATGTGACCTCATCTAGCAAAGCCAAGAAGGGAACAAAGACTAGCTCCTCCATTCAGTGTTATGGCATGCCTAGTGGGATGCAAAATTGACACTGATGAGACACCTAACTATGCATATGCAAAGAGCTATTGATCGCTGATGGAGGGCTTAAGACCGATACTAACAGAAGTGATGATGTCATACCGGTGATTGGGGAATTGAAATATCGCAACTCCCATGTTGTTTCCCCAATTGGAAACCTCTAATGAGAGGGGCTTTGATATTTGGTAGTGCGTGGTCTAGAAGAACTTAAAGAACTAGGGGAATAGATCTCTTAACAAAGGAAAAATGTTAGATTTTGGCCCCCAAGTAGGAACAAAATGCCCTAGCGCCTTAAGGCTAAGCCTTTGGTCATGACCCTTGGTCTCATGGAGGAAAATAGAAAGGGGCTAAATAAAAGGGGCCAAGGACATTGGAACTCATTATTTGCGCAATGTCTTTAAGAATAAAAGTCCCGACAAGTGAAGTTTAAATAGTCTAATGCAAAGAAGTAAGAGATGGATTGGTTAAAAGTTGCGATATTAAATGAAGGCACATAAAAGTTGGTAATTTAAAAGGGAAAATCTTGCAGAAGACTCTGAAATAGGAAACTAAGGACAATTGTGGTAGCATAAATGAATTTCACTGCTTCGTGTGCACATCTTTAGGGAGGTAAATGGAGGTATGGGATTCAAGAAGCAGTAATTCCTCAGCATGGAGCTCCACTAGTCAGGCAATGAAACACTGCTAGTTCAATCTTTGTTTTTGCTCTGTCACAAGAAACCATATTTGATCTCTCCCGACTCTAGAGAGTGGGAATTCAAGCAGTTAAGGTGAAAGTGATGTGAACCGGCTGAGCAACAGGAGAGGCACCTCATGGAAAATGCATGGCCTAATAAAAGGAAATCATTGGAATGGAAGGGAGATATTTTCCACATCCATCATTCAGTTTTCCTTTTTTTCTATTATTCTGTAGTTTTTACATTTTCAAGAACGAAATCAAATCCGATTGTAATGATTTTGTGCAACAGAACCATCGCACACTGAAACAGTTAGTCGATCAAAAAGATGGAACTATGTTGAGATATTTTTTTACCATTGTTCAAAGCTTCCCCTCTCCTTACAAATAGAGGGAAGAAACACTTAATACAGGTTATGAAATTCTGCGCCCAAGAGAACAAATTTTTTTGTTTCCAATTTGGTTCAATTTTCTTGTTCATGAGGGATTTGAGTGATACAATTGCTAAATGTAATGGGCTAATGATTTGGACTCAATATTGAAGGATAAATAAAAAATTTCTGTTGATTCCAATCAGAGTAATGTGAGGTATGTTTTCCCTTATGTATATCACTTCATATATGTCTTTCCTCTTCTAAAATCATGTAATGAAGTTGCTAGTTTCACTCTCATTTAGGGTTGTATGTTTGCTGTTAAGTAGTAACAGTGTTAATTATAGTTTTAATTTTATTATTTGATATCCTATCATACATGTATGTAAACACATATTTACTTATCCTAATTGGTGACAAATGTATTCATGAGTCATAGAGCTTGAGACCTTAATTCGCACTTCACATTTTCTACATTTTCACCTCTTCACTTTTCCACATTTCTGCTAGACATTGTTGCTTATGTTTATGTCCTATGTCCAATTTTCTGCATCGGTTTCCCTCCTTTCCTTCTTCTTGTTCACCTATACTACAACAACAATGTTAAGTTTCCTATTACTATGTGTCAGCCACCAAAATCAACACATTTCCCTTTGAGATTAGCCATATTTATCTCCCGAGCATTTAGATCTATGTGTTTTCTTGAGTTTACCTTGATGAAGGACTATTGAACCAAGCCCTAAATTACCTCTTTTCAAACTACGTGACATATGGAGTGCAAAAGAAAACCCTACTGATAATCTTCAAAAGAAATCCTCTCGGATTCCCTAGGCACTGGTCTCCTATCAACCCAGAGGTTGTCTCCAGGAGGATTCTATATCTTCTGAAAGCAATTGTGTGATAGGGGATAGAAAAATAAAAATATGAGCACCATAAGGAGACCATGAAGGATGTAAGAAACCTACCTCAACAAACTCCTACATCTAACATTTGAACTCATAAACAAACAAAAGGTTCATCACAATGGCTATGACCAACTTACAATTACTTTACTTTTGGACTACACCTATAGCACTTATACTTCTTATTCATGTGCGAGACTTATTATGTTAGCGGAATTAATATTCATTCTTCAACACAAGTATAATTCCAAAAATTTCCATGAATATTCACATATAGCTATAAACATATGATACATAAGAATGTCGCAAATATATAACATCACAATGTAACTATGAGGAAAATTCACATGTATAAAGGCGAGGGGACACCCTTGATTCACCCTTAAATATTTATATAACAAATACAATATAAAAGATACAATATACAAGGAGTGGATCCCTCATCCTACTCTCCAAAATAAAACAATGAAAATCCCTCTTAGTTTTTCAAAAACGACCCCCAAACATTGAAAAGAGACATCCCAACCTGATCCAACCTATATAAATTAATGTGTAGATTCAAAACTTCTCATGTGATTTACTAAATCACAAGACTTGAAGATACTCTATTGATCTACAAAAGTTAGTTCACCATCTAAAACAAGAATTATTAACAAGCAAAAGGAAACACCACACATACACAAATATTTATCTATGGGAAAGAAATTGCTCAAAACCCCTTACTATATGTATTGCATTAATCAGAGAATAGAGAAGAAATACAATGCTTGCTCAAGTCTGAGCACACTCTACCAGTGTATAGTCTATCCCTTTGCCTAACTAACTGATCTTGCCCCAACACTTAGCCAATTTCAAGCCTTTCTAAGCTCTTATTTCCTTGCATTTTTCCCTTTGGAAATTTCCCCTATTCTTTATGCATTTCACACCAAGGAATTGTGCAATAGCCTTACACCAATCTCTGACTACATCCACCACCTGTACACATGGGAATATGCTACAACTGATAGTACACTACCTTGGAATATCCATCTCAACTGGATAACTCTAAGTCTCTTCATGTAACAATTATTTTAGGCTGATTTATTAGTTAACTGGTTGATCATTGAGTGTGGTTGAAGTTACACATCCATAAATTGACCTCCACTAGTTATTCTGAAAGTTAGAACTAGTTACACTGACAATAACACAAATTAACTCGAATAGATTGCTACAAATTAGGAATCATTCATGTAGAACTGAAATCGAGTGTCTCCAACTCGAATTTACTAAGTTAACTGAGTGACAACTGACAAGATCCATGTCACCTCAGTTAACTACCTCCAAGTCTTGTGTAGAAATAGAAATTCGAATTTTAATCTAATTTGACAAAGGAAAAGTCAAAACTACATTTTCTTGCTGCATTTTCAACACTCCCACTCAGAAAGAAAGGGATTATCAGATACCCCAATCCTGCTTCTATGGAACTTTAGTTTGCCTCTCGACAAAGCCTTTGTCAAAATATCTGCATCTTATTCCTCTGTTGGAATGTAATACAATAACATAATCTTCCTCTGCACATAATCTTGTAGATGGTGATACTGGATGTTGATATGCTTGGATCGATCATGAAATACGTTATTCTTAGAGAGTTTGATACAACTTTTATTGTCACAATAAATCACAATGGGATCCATATTCTGACCAAATAACCCAACAAGAATCTTTCTCATCAAGATACTCTACTTCTATTGACCTGAGTGCCACAAATCTCTTCTTCATGCAGTACTAAGAAACGGTTTCTGACCCAACACTAAAAATCCCTCCTAAAGTGGTCTTCCTATTTGATGGACTCCCTGCCCAATTTGCATCTGTGAAGCCCCTCAACTTCACTACCTCTGTCCATCTATACCAAACGCCAAACTAAATGGTTCCTCTAAGGTATCTCAACACATGTTTCACTGCCTTCCAATATATTTTGGTTGGTCTAACCATTGCTTGACTAAGTTGGTTAACTGCATAACATATGTCTTACCATGTGTTGACCAAATACATAAGTGAACCCACAAGCTACCTGTAAATGGTAGCCTCCACTACTTCACCTAAAGTAGCGTCCAATTTCCTCCAGTTCCCTACTAGAGGAGTCTCCATGGGTTTGCACCTATCCATGTGAAACCTCTGAAGTATATCATTGGCATACATTTCCTGAGAGACAAATAGTTCCCCATCACCTTGACATACTTCCAAACCAAGGAAGTAGTGCATGAGGCCCATGTCCTTCATCTCGAACTCTCTTGCAAGGTCGTCTTTGCAAGATCTGATCATCTACTCATTACCTATAAGGATCAATTCATCAACATATAAAAAAATATTCAATAATTTACATTATACCGCAATGTGATAAAGGTTTGCATCTGCTTCACTTTTGGTGAAACCCAAACTAGTGAGATAGTTATCAATCCTGGTATACCAACAACGGGGCGCTTGCTTGAGTCCATATAACACTCGCTTCAATATGCACACATGTGATTCTCTGTTAAAGGTCTCAAACCCCTATGGATGCTCAATATACACCTCCTCCTTAATAAATCCATTGAGTAATGTTGTCTTCACATCCATTTGGTGGATATTCCACCCCATCTTCACTAACAGTGCTAGAATTGATCTAATGGATGAGTACTTTTCTACCGGAGAAAAATTATCCTCATATTTAATTCCCTCCACCTGAGAGAACCCCTTGGCCACAAATATGGCCTTTTGTTTCTCTATACTCCCATATGTTGCATGATTTTACTTGTAAAGCCATGTCCAACCGACCACTAATTTGTCTGTTTCTCTTGGGACCACTTTTCAAACACTGTTTCTGATAATGGAATCATATTCCCTTACCATAGCATCAACCCATACTAGTTTATCTATAGCTTCTGTGAATGAGTATGCCTTTATCTCTACAATCTCACTCATTAGAGCCATGTAGCCAATGTATCAATCCGGTGACCTCCTCTACCTGTGTTGTGATGTGGGTGCTCCCACATTCTCTCTATCATCCTACAATAATATGTCATCTTCCCTAATTCGCTTCCTTCCCTCTCTGGATGTATTTTCTTGAGTGGATGTCTCCTCTCTTTTCTCCTCTACTTGTTGCTACTCCACAACCTTCTGAAGTTCTTCCTTTAGAGCCAAAAGCTCATGATAATGATGAAACGGAAGCTCCCTCTCAAGATAACACCTCATTTCCTTCTCATCATCAAACTTCACATCTCACCTTATCACTATCATCTTGAGGGATGGAAAGTATACATGACAGTTGTGAGGTTTATCTGTGTACCCAAAAAATATGCCAAACTCAATTGTTGGCTCTAAATTTTTCCTTCCTTCCTTGGAAACATGATAGTAAACTGATGATACAAATATCTTGAAGTTTGACACATCTAGTTTCTTCATTGAAAAAGATTCCTCTAGTTTACTCATGCCAAGAATCCTATGAGAACCCTTGTTCTACAAATAGGCCATTGTGTTGCATTCTTCAGCCCATAAGTGCACCAGGTAGGATTTGTTCATGCAACATCACCTGTGTTTCTCCCACAATACTTTTGTTCTTCCTCTCAGCAACACCATTATGTTGTGGTTTATGGGGTCCTGTCAACTCTTGTCGAATGCCTTCCTTTGCATAGAAATTTTTAACTCATTTGACATGTAATCACCACCGTTATTGCTCTTGAGAGCCTTCACTTTCCTACCAGTTTATTTCTCAATAGGTTCTTTAAACTCAACAAATTTGTATAATTTCTGGTCTTTCTTCTGCATGAAGTATATCCAACACTTTCATGATACATCATTTACAAATATAACATAATACATGTGCTTGGAAGTGGAGGTTGTCGAGAAAGGTACATAAACATCAGAGTGGATCATTTGCGTGTGCACCCTTTGCATGTATCCCGTTACTCTAGAGCTCCTTTGGGGAGGCCTGTAGAAATATGTTTCATAATATTCAAAGTGCCATGATGCAAATGGCCAAGTATTTTATGACATAATTCATTGCCATCTTAGCTCTGCACCTTCTCTACTTTTGTGCTCAATGCTGCATAGTCTTACACATTTAATTTGTAGAGGTTATTCACTCAAACCCCAATCTGCTTCAATTTTTCTATGGCGATGTGTCTCAAGAAATATTTTCCTTTCTTGAATATCACATCATAGCCACAGTCTTCCAACACAGTTATGGAAACTAGATTATTCTTCAAACCCGGTACAAACATCACATCCTTGAGCCTGAGAGGGGAGCCAAATTGCCTCTAAAAAGTGGTTATACTAATATTGGTTATGTTATACCTTCCATCATCTCCCATCTCAATGTGCATCTGATCCTTCTCCTCCAAGTCACTAAAAAAATTCTTTGTTGCCTGTCATATGAAATGAAGCACCGCTATCAAGATACCACACACTACCAATCACTATTCTTTCCATGCAAGTAATGAGGGGAAAGTCAAATTTGAACTGTAAATCCAAGGCTTCACCCATTTCTCTTCCTATGGTCTTCTTGTTTGCCTTATTGTGTGTACACTTCATTGCATAGTGCCTGAATTCATGACAGTGAAAGCACTTGATTCTAGAGAAGTCTTTCTTCTTTCCCCCCTTGACTTGAATCTACTTTGGATTGGGATTTCTTCATGTTCCCTTTCTTTTCATTTCCATCCAAGGAATAGTTCTCTTCATCCTCACCCTTGGATTAGGTCCCATCTCTGGTGCTCTGCCTTATCTCCTCTTGTACCAAATCAAACCAAAGGCACTCCCAATTTGGTATATTCTCCCTCCCATTCACTAAATATTTTTAGTTGTGCTAACTCTTGGGAAGGCCTAGAAGGGATAAGCTCACTAGATTATCCTCTTCTACAATAACACCAACTTGAACAAGTTCATCATGACAGTGTGTGAACCTACTCAGGTACTATGGAATGGTCGCGTTCCTCTACATATTGATATTTTGAAGCTTGTCCTTAAGTGCCAATTTATTGTGGTCACTATTATTCTAGAACAAATTTGCCATTGTTTGCCACATTTCATATGGAGTCTCTTTCCCATGGATATTAGATATGGTCTCATACTCCCTCCAATATGATCCTCCTCGCCTTGGAAATACACTTCTTCCAATCTGCTAGATTCTAAGCATCAACTTCTTTTGGTTTCAAAATATCATTACCAATGAATTCCTTCAACCTGTTAGCCTCCAGTATTACCTCCATATGATCCTTCCATGCCACATAATTCAAGTTTCCCTCAAGGGCATAATAAAACCTTAGTCCATTGAAATCCATCTTCTTAATATTAAAAAAACCTGCAACTTGATTTGCAACCTCAAACCTCCTGTAATCATAACTTTGAAATCTCTGCTCTACAATGATTCCATCTCTGATAAATACATAAATTAATGTGTAGATTCAAAAATTTTCATGAGATGTACTAAATCACAAGGCCTGAAGCTACTCTATTGGTATACGGAAGTTAATTTACCATCTAAAACAAGAATCATTGACATGCAAAAGGAAACACCACACATACACAAAGATTTATCTAGGGGAAAGCAACTTATCAAAACCCCTTACTATTTGTATTGTATTAATCAAAGAATTGAGAAGAAATATAATTATTTCTCAATCATGAGCACACCCTGCAAGTGTATAGTCTATCCCTCTTCATGATTGACTTATCTTGACCCAACACTTAGCCAATTTAAAGCCTTCCCAAGCTCCTATTTCCTTTCATTGTTCCCTTGGGAATTTCCCCTATTTTTTAGAAATTTCACACCAAGGAATTGCGCAATAGCCTTAGGTCAATCTCTGACTACATGCCCCACCTGTACATATGGGAGTATGCTACAACTAGTAGTACACTACCTTGGAATTTCCATCTCAACTCGATAACTTGAATTATCTGCATGAAACAAATATTTTGGGCTAATTGATTAGTTAACTAATTGACATCATTGAGTGTGGTTGAAGTTACATATCCACAACTTGACCTCCACTAGTTCTTCTAGAAGTTAGAACTAGTTAAACTCACAATAACTGAAATTAATTGAAATAGATTGCTATAAATTACCAATCAATCATGTGGAATTAAACTCAAGTGCCTCCAACCCAATTTCACTGAGTTAACTGAGTGACAAGAACCATGTCACCTCAGTTAACTACCTCCAAGTAATGTGCTGAAATAAAAATTTGAATTTTAATGTAGTTTGACCAAGGCAAAGTCAAAACTAGATTTTCTTGCTACATTTTCAACACAACCTTCCTTGCATGACTCAAGTGCAAGATAAATCACCTATTGGCATATGGTTGTAAGACAAATCCTAAAGTCGCGACTCACTCCTCCAACTCATATGTAAGGTAATGCGTTGCACCTCCTTGGCTCGACTCCTACTCTACCATGAGGGTAGAGTGAGTCACATGCAAACTTCTCTACACAAATTGGACTTACATCTCATTGAGATAAGATATCTACACCATTTATTTATTTCTCCAACTTGTCTCACCACTTGGAAATATATACACAACCATAAGTGAGATGAACAAATGCATTGCAAAAAATCACACATAATTTTAGTTGAGCTGACACTTCACATATCTTGGTTTACCATCCTTCCACAACATATAAAAATGGAAACCCCCAAACTCAAAGCACTCATATTCAAGCTGAATCGACATGGGTTAAGTCAGGAACTCCTAGCCCACTCGTTCATAGGCTTGTACATCATAACACATTGCAAGGAACCCCAAATTTTCTGATTCGATCACAAGTTCTCATCTCACATATTGACTTGTTTCAACTACTCATCTTGGGTAAGCTCGTACTCACTCAGGAATTATCACCTTGTCTCAAACCAACTTGGAAGGGACAAACTAGTGCTTGGGGCACTTGTTTTAAATGGTGACTCAACTCAAGATGCGGAGTACACTTGTGGGCACCTAGGGACCTAACACAATGATTCCAATCACTGAGAATAAGAAAAAGTGATTGAAAATAATATATGTTAAAAACCCATAAAGCTATCAAAAACAATCTTCAGAAGATAATATAGAGTGTGGAAATTTTGAAGCTAAAAGAATTCACCGAAGCTACAAGTAAGTATCAAAGATCCATGATAATGATCCAAGAAAACCAATAATATGGATTTGTGATAATGACTACAACACCCTCCAAATTTTCGCCTATATCCAAATTTGGAGCCTACTTCAACCTTGTGAGTTTTCATTTCTAGTAGTAAAAGACATTCTATGTTTGTCCTCTAAGTTCCCTAGGCCCTCTCTGAAGAAAACTTAAGTTTCATCTTTTTGTAAGAGAAGTGTTTCACATTGTGAAAGGGAGTTATAACACATACTTAAGAGGAAATTTTGGTACTAATGTGTCCTATTTATCATGGAGACATGTACTAGATTCATTCCCAAAGTATTATGCATTGTTTTATTGGTGTCATCACATGTGTTGCAAAGTGTATCTTAAGTGTCGCACTTGGAGGTAAGTGTCATTTTGATGTTGTTTCAATAGGTTGGAGACAATTTTGGGTATTGAGTGTTCATCATTGTGTCTTCAATTTTTCTAATTGTGTGATCATGTTCAAGAATTTTCCTAGTTTCATCTCTGCCCCATTGATCCCACTCTTAGTCAAATTCTAGAAAATTCCTTGCCTGACCAACCTTGCTTCACTTTGCCTTCCTAAATTTTGAATTGTGCACTTGCAAGCCTCAGTCAACATCCCCATCCTCCTCGAACTACATAATCAAAAGTCACTTCCTCTAAGAAATGTGCATTGTGTAGTCACAATTCTCGGAGTTGCCTCTTTGTTGGCTTAAGGGGGCCTGACCCATGTTCGTAGTTATTTAGCCAAACAAAACCCTATACTACTGGCCCTTTCGGCAACAACCCACGAAGCGTGGACTGAGGTCTCACCTGAAGTAGTATGGGGGATGCTAGAACCAAGTTTTCGCACCCTTGAGATGTCTAAGGGGTTGATTTAGTCCAACTATGAATACCTTCGCACAGGACACTTTGCACACTTTCCTGATCTGTGAGGCCTTCACGCCCTGTTATACTT